>VYXH01005096.1:257927-394657 GCA_013397275.1 Burhinus bistriatus | reverse complement strand
TCTTTTTTTTTTTTTTTCCCCCAAGATTATTATAAACAAGCTGCACCACGTTCTTCCACAGCCTAGCCACGATCGTTCAGTATCAGGTCAGGAGGTACCAAAACCCGCTGATAGCAGGTTTGCGTAAAGGACAACTACAGAGCAGCCCTTTCCGAGCACAGGCACACCGCGAGTCACACACAAAACCACAGCTGATCTCAGTCAGAAGGTCTTCATTAGGGGCCAGCTGACACCCCTTGTATTCGTGGACCTCCTCCTGCTCCAAATCAAAGCTTGTATTGACGTTGGTGAGTCAAAGCTACCTCCTGCAAACCTGTGAGTCCTAGTTCAGCACTTCCATTCTGTGTGCTACCTGCTAGGTATCAAGGGAAACAGGAAAAAGCATAATTTTCAACCACTTAAAAAACAGGGCTAAACTGGTACCCGAGGCAATTTCATTGTCTCCACATTACCCATTGCATTTAGCTGCTGCGAGACTAAAGTATCCCGTGTATCTTAGTAGCTCATCCCTAGATACGTTTGAAATCCTGTTCTTCATGTATGGAGGTGGTGGCATGGATGCGGTCTCACTTCAGGAGGGTGAGGGCAGGCGATCCCCAGTGATGGCATTTTGGCTATCTGAAAGAGAAGAGATTTATATACATTTTTCCCTTCCTTGCTAAAACGGTGGACATATATTCCTGCCAAAGGAGGGTTGTATTAATTGTATGAAAATGCTATTAATTTTAGGAGTCTCTGTCTTCTCCGCTGAAAGAGCCCCATGCGAGGCTCACTGTCTTGAAACTCAAAATCCGGCAATCACGATACACCTATAGGAAAGATCCTTCCTTCACACACTGCCCCTTCCTTCTCCCGTTTTATTTCCCTCTCAATAACAAAACAGAAACAGAAACATCTCATAGCTAGCACAAGCCCCGCCAGCGGTGACACCGTGTTCCCGCTGCCCCAGCTCGCTCCTTCCCCTTCGCCTGCGAAGAGACTCATGATCTTTCCAGGCACAATTTCCAGTTGACTTTCTCTGTGCATCGTTAGGGCTGAGTAATGGCTGGGGTGCATGCGTGTGTCTGTGTGCACGTGCAAGATATACACATAAATATGTGTCCATATATATAAATAACATGACTAATAGTGCCAGAAACTTGACCCGTAGGACTCCAGCTAAGGGCTTTAATACGTTGCCGTACAACAGGCCTCTTAAGTGGCTTGCATTTCCCGATAATATTCATTCGAGTGCCATCAGACTTCTATTCCTGCTTCGAACTTTGTTAATGTTGACTTTAACAAAGATTGTAATGTAAACTTTTAAAACTGACATTTTTGTCAGGTTAAAAAAGAAAAAAAGAAAAAAAGAAAAAGCCTCCCTGTGAATCTGACCTCTTTTTCTCGCAGTGCCTTTCAGTGGGTGTTGTAAGAAAGCAGCTATTCAGTTATTACAAGCAGTGGCTGTTTTGCTAAAGCACAATATTTGAAGTAAACAGATACAGCAGAACACGTATACATCCCAAAGTTAAGCTGAGCCTAGAAACTGGATGCACTGAATTCAACTAGAGTTAAATTAGGCTGGAACAAATATGGGCAAATCCTCCAGCCAGGAGACAAAATATTTTTTTTGTTTTCCAGCCTCTAGGACACTAAAAACATCTTGGCATGGCAACGCTATACAATACTTGAAGCCTGATACGATACAAAACAAAGTCTGAGGACGCTGTCCTGGAGCCATTCCTTGCATCAGCTCTGAATTTGATCCCCGATACTCGACAAGCGTGTGTTTCATCGGAGGGTGACCCTGGCCACGCTTGGACAGGCTGGTGCAGAGATGGCTTCATCCCCCAGAAGAGTCCCGGTCCAGCACCATTGGAGGTCGCTACGCTGTAGGAATTGTGCTCTTGAGATACTTCTGGTGCCATCCTCTCCCTCAACGTCTTTTCCTTCTTGGGGGACCAATGGGGACAGAAAACGAAGGTATGTCACTTGCGTGTCTGTGACCAGGCTGCTCTGCTGAGGGTGGCAGGGAGCATTCTGATTTTGCCACGTCCAGGTGGTTGTAACGGAATGTGTGTGAAGAAACGTGACCTCAGATTACAAAACAGAAATGAGGCGTATGGAGATTTGCAGGAAATAAAGCAAATGGTGAGGAGAAATATTTGAAGGTTTTTTTCTTGCCAAAATCACGCAGATCCATAATGTCAGTGCCATGCCGGTGCCTGCTCTCGAAATAATGCCTATAGGGCCGAAGGAAAACATCGCTGTAATTATTACAGAATGATTAAAGAATTGTTACTTGAGAAAAAAAAGCAGGTCTGGAACAGCAGGACTTCTCATCATGACCGAACAGAAAACTGAGTTATAGAAGTGCCACTATCAGCAGAGACAAAGCTCCAGAAGTGGCACAAAGCATCAGGAGAAAGCAGGGCAGGGGGAGAACCTGCGACAGTAAAAAGGTGGGTGCAGGAAGCAGGTTTTTGCTGCTTTACGAAACCCACTTGATTTTTCTCTTCAAAGAGAAGTGGTTAAGGAAAGTAACCAAACTTCTCTTTTTTTTTTTTTTCCCAAACAAACCCACCCTTATCTACCGTATGTGGAATGAGGACAAGGCTGATCAACACGGTAGCTTCAGTATGAATCACCTCGTGCCCACAAAGAGTGTCAACCAAGCTGAGACGGAAAGATGTTATAAACCCTGATGGTTTGAGCAGGACGTCTACACTATTGATTGCAAAACATCTGCAGCTCATTGTCCATGATGCGGGTACACATTTTGAAGACACTCAGGGAGGAAATGAACTCATAAAACAGGAGGATTAAAAACCAAGAGAAACTACTTAATGGCAGTCTTTCAGGCTGGGGAGTGTCTGGGCCGTGAGACTTTTCCCTCAGTCCATACTTTTTAAGACCGTGTAGACCAGAGAGAGGAATATAGTGTGCACGAGACAAGCAAGGGAAAACCAGATCACGTACTGATCCCTGCAGCTCACCTCTCTTCCCGCCATCTTCAGTCCTCTTTTTTTTTTGTGGATTTCTAAACAGATTATCCGAATCTTTACAACAGAGCTGGCAGGAAACTTTTAATCTATATGGACCATGAAGTCCACCATAATCTTCACCATGTACTTTCAGGTGAGATAAAACTGCTCTTGATGTTACATCAAAGCTCTTCAAGGAACAACTGGGTTTGGCATTAAATTTATATTTTTGTTTTAGCCTGACGTGTCTCTTTTTACCCCTTTGGAGGAGGACATAGGAGCACTTTGGGTTCACTGTCAGAAAACAGAGCAAACAAATTGAGCAGAGCTGCTCCTGGCGATGCACTAGGTGTGCTCGCTGCTGCAGGCAGCAAAGCAAGCAGTACTTTCAAAGCTGCTTAAGAGGATTTGGATGGCTCTTTTCCCTTAATTCCAGAAAGTTGGAGTGTTTCGGAGTGGTTAGGCAACGACCCCGAAGCTGACATCAGTGAAGGAAGAAAGAGCAGAAGGGCAGCCACGAAGGGGAATCTCTGCCAGGCTCGAGAGACGCTGGCTTCCTACTGCAGTGGATCAATACCGGTATTTCAGCTTTTGATTACTTACAGTATTAAACAGCTTGACGCATTCTACTGGAAAATACAGCAAACACAGGGCAAAGATGATGTAACACACGCACGAAGCGAAAGGCAGAGCTTGCATCATTCCTCAGCCTCTTAATTCACATTTGCCTCATGGATTCCCTTGCCCGCTCTTGTTAAAATAATCCTAAAACTACAACTGAGCAGATCTACTGAGAAATAGAGCCAGAATATCGGTTTACAGTGCGAGAGGTTCCTGTGCAAATAGAAAACGCCGGCTTCTTGGCAACTGGGAATTCCTATCTCCCAGCCTGCACCTCCGTGCTGACAGTCATGTGTTTCCAGCCCATCAGGGCTAATAGGCTCTACAAAACCCAAGGACCGATTATACTTAGAGCACAACACAGCCCTGACTATTATGTAGCAACTTAGCCGGCATATAATTACTTTTGAGGAAAAATGCATTGCAGAACAACATCACTTCTCAAAGATTTAAGTTATTAAGGAAGATTAAGGAATTTCACTCTGGAAAAGAGACTTCACTGTGACCTAATTGAAGTTTTTAACATTCTCAAGGGAACTAATAAAAATTGGTTCATGCAAATTCTCCATACTTTCAAAGAACACAAACACAAGAGAACATTATCTAAAAAAATTAGGAAATTGAGATCAAAAAGAATTTAGAACAAAAAAACCACCCACCCAGAATCATTTGAATTAGAGGGGACTATTCTACCAGGTCATTTAATCCATCCCCTCCTCCCTTCGAATCACAGAAGGATTGATTTCCTTATCCTTAAATAATCCCTAATAGATGGGTGTCTAGTTGAGCCAATGATGACAATTCCACAACCTCTCTTGGCAGCTTATACTTTCAGAAGAATAAACATATTGAATAAATTATTAAAAAAGGCCACCGTGGGCAAGCAGAATCAATGAAATCAAGGAAGAACTTGTTAATATAGAGTGGGGGCTGAAAGACAGGGAGTAAAAATAAGCTCATTAGATGAATGAAAGATTGAAATGGCAGAAAAGGAACAGAATCTCGTGGTGCATTTTTTTTACTCTTGCAGTACTGTTTTCACTTACTATTTAAAGAAATTACCCAGAAAGAATACCTACACGTTTCTCCAAGCACGAAGCAATTTCAAGAATGATCACATGAAAACTGCAGTTAGCGTACTGTCAGCCTCTGACAGAAGACAATGAACAAAAGAAATGCCCAGCAGTACACACAGGACCAACTTTCTTACAAACTGAAACCAACACATTTGCAAAAGACAATTTCAGGTAGATTCAAAACACATTTAGTCACAGAAAAGCACGCACAGGAAAAAAACCACATTAACGAAGCACTCGCACAGGAAAGTTAGCTTTTCAAGGAGGCGAGGTATAAACACATAAAGCCCCTCATGCTGCAAGCAGACATGTATTTAACTTCACACGTGTGAGTAGTCTTGCTCAGCTTGGTGGGATCATCCACCTCCGCAAAGTGTTTGCCAGGTGAAGTCCCCAGACTGTGCCCAGCTCCTCCCTCTGTGGCCACCACACCAATTAACGCTGGGAAATTTTTGTCACGTCCTTGGTGCAGGACTGTCAACAGAAAGCCAAGTGCTTTTTCCAAAACTGCCGCCTAAACACTTCCTGCAGAAACACAGTTGTGATTTCTCACTTTAATTGGGGCTGCAGGTAAATGAAACGGGTGCCAGTAGCACCCCTTGCCGCTGGGGAGGACGGCAGTGGCAAGCACAGTGGAGACCCAGTGCCCACGAGTCATAAACGGCTGGAGATGTCTTGCCTGGCTTTTCACAAGAAAACCTCATTTGATTTTTTCATGGCTTTTCCAATACTGGCTTGAGCGTGGAACCATTCAGAAGATACGCTTGTAGGACAGCAGGAAAACTTCAGAGGTTGCAGAGTGGGGCTGCTAGAGCCTTCAGAGATGCTCATACATGTAGCAAGCAGCACCAGATGCTCTAGCTCATCTCTGGGTGTATTTCAGGTTCTTCACAAGAGCTTTTCATCTGGGTGTCACTGGCTGATGCACTCACACCAAAATACCTAGAAACAACTTGTTTTCTAGAATGGGGTCAAAACTCACAGCTCCTCCTCTTTTCCCTTTCCTCAAAGTGCTCCTGGTTGGTTATTATCAGATGTACGTGAGTCTTCAGAGAGGAAAGCGAAGAATATGGCTTGATTGCTTTTGTTCGGATGGCCCAACTAACGGCTTATGGTTACATGTAGTGTTTGGATAATTTTCCTTTATATGTTCTTGGGTTTGGGATTTTGAGTGGGGTTAGAGCACTTCTGATAGACATTTAACAGAGACTGAAAAACACAACAAATATGACAGCAGAAAAAACCTTCACTGCCTACAAAGTCCTAGATAAACCTGCTGTGATTCAAGAGGGACAGACGTAACCACCAAGCCCTTAATTGCTATTTTCTTCGACCCCTTCCAAATTTCTCAGATACTCATATACAATGTTTGCAGTACGTGTTCATTCACTTGTATACCTGAAACACTGGATCACTTTAATTCTTACTGTCACTCTCCATTTCCCAACAAGAATGCTTATTTTTCGTCAGCATTACTTCTACAACTTCCCTATTTATTCAGGCTATTATTCATAGTGCCTCATCATATTCTCTTCATGGACTGTCCATGCAAGACATCTAAGTGACCCGCAAACTATAATTGTAACTGTAGAAGCACATTCTGTCACTTCTACTACAAACATTCTAGATTCACACTATTACAAGATTGTACCTGTTTTATTTTTAAACGTAGCAAAATTTTCCTTAAAAAGAAAGGAAAACTCTGATTTGGGAACTTTTCTGCTCAGTTTAGACTGTACCTGATCAGGGTTTAGCTGTTTGCTCGCGTGCAGCCCTTGCTGAGATTCGTTTATGTCTATGCAATGGATGCCGACCAACTTTTTTGTCCCTGACAGGTAAAACTATACTTCCCTAGGCATTAAGTGCTTTCTCCCTCATGCAGTTTTATATTTTTGTTAAACCCTTTGCTTTTGAGATGTGAACTCTCGTTCTGCCTTGAAATATATTTTGCACTGTACTTGGACTTGTTACTAAAATCCGAATGACCTCATTGCAGCTTAGGAGATATTGTGGGAAAAAGAGGACAATTAAGACATAAAGATTTTGTTTTCCTGCATTTGTGTTTTCTTTTCTCCTAAGAAATATTTAAGTGAAATTGAATTTAACTTAACTTGAGGTTAGTTTAAGCTCAACAGTCATTGGTTTATTGCAGTTACTTTCAGAGAATTTTTATCTTAAAAATCTTTGGCATTAAACCAGAAAACATTCTAACTTTCTTCTCCCTCATCTTTAAGCTTATGACTTGCTTGTGCAATTGTTGCATGAAAGTAATTTTTTTTTTTTTTCTCTTATAGGAAAACAGATGGAGAAGAATTTATCTGCAGTTGGGATTTGCTGCATATAATTTATTTCACAGGATCAAGTAAAAGATAACTGTGAGCTCACACCAGCTGAGCTTCCAGGACACCGTCACTTCCAAATTGTATATATTTTTGAGATTATAGTTATGGAGAGACATGGGTAGAAAGCCATTGGGGCATTTTTCAGATTTCCATGCGGGTTTTATGCTTCTCTGCAGCTATACGGTACATTCCTAGTGCTCCCTCTTGACTGGGTGGCTCCCATGAATAGAAATAGATTTCATATTCTGTTTCCTAGCTTTCTGAAGCACTTGGTATTGAAGAAACAGTCTAAGCACCTAGAAGAGCTGCTCACTTTTCCACGGTGGGCACAAAGTCGTGTCACTTTGTCATACGCTCAGATTGCGCGAACAGGATGGAAATCATTCTGACACGAGCTTATTACAGAGTCCCATTCCTCAGTGGAAACTTTCTGGTATGTCCTATTGTTTTAGCATTACATTTTATTATTTTTTCGTTAATACGGTAGGAAAATCACATTGCTTCCAGAACACGTTGATGCTAGTCAGGACGCTCTTGAGGCTAACAATGAGTCAGGACTCTGGACTCCCACCAAGCTTTTCTTCCATTGAACTGTGCTCTTTTTTCTCCCTCCTTAAGGAACTCGCTTTTATTGGCCTCTTTAGCTTTGGATTAACTTACATCATACCTTTCATACTGTATATATTCCAGTAAAAGAATACACACAGCACCATGCAAATTAAACTCCTAATCAAATTAAAATGTTGAATGATATATATAGAGCAGTGTGGAAAAGAGGTTCCGCACCATAACGTGAGGGTTCACATTATGTGCCTTGCAAATCGGGCACCTACAGTGCACCTCGGGAGCGATAAAGCCAAATTACCCTCATGGGTCAAACACTGAAAGAATCGTGACAAAAAAGCTGTGCAGTGAGCAGGCTTTCCCCTCCCAACGTGCTTTAACACAGCCAGGCGCAGCACGAAGTTATGGAGGACGCGCAGCAGGTCTAAAGGGAGAGAAGGAAAGGTCATATCCGCTAGGAAAGGAAATAACAGTGGTTTTCTGTCAATGGCACAAAGGGACATAGAGGTTCAACCCCTGTTAATTTCCTAAGTACCTTTAAAAACCTCCCTAGGAAAGGTCTGGGAAAGTAGCCGTCAGCAGGCAATGGATTGCAGAGGGCAGCAGCTGCTGGTGAGCATTGCCTGCTATTTTGGAACGTGGGCATCGGCGTGCAGCTCTTCTCTCATGCCGGGAAGCTCTCCTATACAAACAGGGTCTGCACCATGGTAAAGGTGTAGGATGAAACAGTGCCAGCACATGCTTTATGGCAGTTTGAAGCCTCTCAACACCACTTCGGTGCCAACAGCGCTGTGATAATTCCTCTCTCCTCCACACTCTCAGTTATTTCATTTCTCAGCAACATGTTTTAGCCCTATGGCTCCATTGGTTTTTTTTTTCCTTTTTTCTCTTCTGTTCCTAAGCACAGGGTCACTGACTGCCTTAATCAAATCTCACACCATAACGAAAAGTAAAAGGCATAACGTAGCATTTAACAGAGTGACTATCCCCCGTGCTGACTGGCATATGATTTTTCTCAAAGAATGAATCTTCAGTAAGACCTGAATGGTACAGTTCAGGAAGAAAGAGAGGCCAAATCGTCTTTCTAATCACAAACCTTTGCCCCATGTGGTCTGAATTCTTGCTTTAAGGACCACATCAGAAGATTTATGAAGTCTGCTGCTTTGTTCCCAATTTTAGGAACCACTCCAAGTCACACTGAAGTCAATAGGAGGCCTTTCATTGACACGATCAGGCTTTGGAGCAGGTCCATAGAGAACGTCGCTTTTCTATGATGAAAAGAGAACAGCACTGAACACACTCAGCATTTCCACTGATGCTCACGTAGAGTGGAAAGTGTTTTTTTCCGGATGAGTGATCGTCCTGCACAGTCTGTAGAAACACTAACCAGACGCAGAGCTTGCCCAGTTCATCATCCCAGCTACTCAGAGCAAGGCAGTTCAACACTACAGACACAGCCTTAAGAACACGTTAAGATAAACTTGAATAACCGTGGAAATTGCCAGTTTCTTAGCTAGACCCTCACAATGCTGAGGCCAAAGGGACTGAAACGAAGGCAGCTTTCACTGGGTCAAACCACCGGGGTCTTTACAAAACAAAGCGCTGAAGAATTCAGTACAAATTACTGCCATATTTACCTGGATTTTTATATTCTTTTGTGGCCCAAATATAGGTGATAAAAAGCTCTGGCATTATGTTAGTGGGTGTTAGTTTTCTAGGTGTGAAAATCAGACCTGTGTAATGCCCCAAAACTCTGGATCCCAGGACCCCCAGAAACACCTCAGATGATACCCGAGACATAAGGAGCAAAGCAGATATATTTTCGTTGTGTTTTATAACGATCCCTTCAACATGAGCTCATTCTCACAATTACCAATGCCTTAATTCACTAAATGACAAAGAGTCACCTGTTTCCTGCCAAACTCTCAGTTACAACAGGGTTCATCTCTTTCTCCAGTGGGCAGCAAGCAATTCCACCCTTCTCATTTCAGTGGGGTCTACGGGTCCACGACACCCTGTTTTTCACTACACATCGATAAAAAAGATGCCATTACGAAGAACGTTAACTAGTAGACAGGGAGGAAAAGAAACAAAATAATCCATGGGAACACTGGATTGAATTATTTTGTTCACTCCCAGCTATAGCAGGCAATCAGTATTTATTTACTTGCGAGGGGAAGGTGTGCCATTTCAAATACTCTGCCTCGGCTGGATGCAGGCCCCTGCTGGATCGTGCTATTTAACTCTCTTTGGGGCTGTTTGTCTTTGGTTTTCAACTGTCTTATCGTGCTATACGTGCACTGCACATACCATGGCGTGTCAGGCTAGATCAGACTACAACTTGTCACACACGGCAGCAAATTAAGGCAGGACGAGTGAGCTGCAGATAGATATCACACGGCATTGGGAAGTTAATAAAACTTAGTTTGGTGGAAAATATTTTGGTGTGTAGTAAGCACCCTTTGGCTCATGTTTCCTTCTCTGTCGGCTGGTTGGAATCTTTTTTTTTTTTCATGCGTACTGTTTGAAACTTAAAAGTTAATTATGCTATTTAGAGTATATGGTTATGTCTTTGTTGTTCCCACTGTTCCCTTAGCAGACTAATTGGCTAACGTCATCTTTGCAGAATTATTTCAACTCATTTTTATTTTATCACTTACTTTGCCTTACTAGAAGGAGCTATTAACATAAGATGGGAAAACTCTTGGTAACTAATGGAAGCTATCTACATATTTATTCAGAGGACACTATGCTCATAAGATGGAGAAGCACATTTCAGGCTAATATAAGAACCACTGAAAGTTTTAGCCCAGATCTCATTTTCAAATTCACCCAGACATTTCTTTCCTCTGCTGCTCACCTTACACATTTCCCCAGTTTGGGTCATCAGCACCAAAGAGCTGCAAAGAAAATAATTCCCCTTTTCAGCCCCCATCCTTCCTTTGTAAGCCCGATGTGTTGGAGAGAGCTCGGCAAACCTGGAGCAGAAAAAGGGTCTTGAACTCAGAGCATCAAAAGGGCCAGCCAGGACGCCGGGGCCGTGCCCGTCACCCCACTTGACTTCCCATAGTTTGTTTAGGCATCAGTTCAGGGAGACTCAAAGCCACGTGGCTGACTCCCAGCACAGGTAGTTTCACAGGAGTCAACCGAAAACAATAGGGCTGTTAAGCTGTTGGAGTCGGAGCTGTACGAACGTGTTCCCTTCGGTCTGGTGGCTGAACGGCAAACTGAAAAAAATGATTCAGGTGGGGTTGAACCAAAAACACAACGTTTTAGTGGAACAGACATAAAAACACCCCAAAAGTTTCACTTTGGATTAACGCAGATCCACTCGATTGATCTACAACGGAAGTTTTCATATTGTTTTTAACCCAAAATTTAAACAACAAACAGTTCCAGCTGAGAAAAACCTCAATTTTAAAACATCAAAATGAAAATTAAAGCAGTGACAATTTGCTCTCTTTCTGAGAAGTCTAATATTCTACTTATCGTATTACGTGCAAAACGAACCAAAAAGGTTACCTTTGAAAAGGAAGTGGTTTAAGAAAGGTCAAAATGACATAGTTTATTTTGAAAATACCAAAATGAAACATTTAAACTTTCTTGAGAAAAGAAATTCCCCTGATTTTCTTTCTGACAAAACTCTTCATTACATTCAACCTGAATTTGCAAATAGTTTTCCACTTCAAATTGCACTTTTGGCAAACTTAGTCCATCCTGGAAAGATTCCACCAGCTCTGTTGAAACTGGCACATCCTCACATACTTCACTGAATAAGAGATTTCATCCTGTAAAGTGGGGGTAAGAATAAAACTTCCCCACTGATGAAGAAGAATCTATAGGGTTGAGCTGTTAATGCTTCTAACATATAAGTGTCTAAGGCAGACACCAAAGGTTTTGGCTTCCCGAGGTATAAACACTCCACAGAGAAAGACATTCTCCTCTGTCTTAATGGGAAGTAGATTGGGTCTTCAAATTCTTAACTCGTTAGATGAATAAAGAGCTAGAAGATAACACAAGCTTAAGTGCTTTAAAATTATGATATAGAAGGCCTCTAATTTGCAGTATTACAATATAGCTGTTTAGTTTAGCTTGAAGTGATAAATGGACACGGGCATCCCACACGTGGCTGCGGTAATGTGGCACGTAGGGGTTCCCACTGCAGCCACCGCACGGGGACGGTGTCCCGTGTCCTGCAGCAAATGAGGAAGATAATGCTCTTGGCTGCAAGAGGTCTAGTATTGTCCCTGTGCAGGTGTCACCTACCACTATCTCGCTTGTCTGCTTCTCTTCCTGACCGGGAGGGGATTTCAGTATGAAAACCGGCAACCAGAATGTTTTGGGTGGAATTTTCCTGTTTCATTATATGTGACATGTTGGAGACAGAGTTTCGCTGCAGACTCGTAGCCTATGGCGGTGGGCAGGAGAGATGAGGCTTCACTGAAATGTGGAGCAAACGTACACAAAAAGAAAATGGATAAAACATTAAAATGACAGCTTGCTGAGGTGGCTTTTTGTCGGAGCGGCTTTAGCATGATCACAAAGTGATGTGCAGTAGTTGACATAGCTTGCTCCGACGCGGTGAAACAAAAATCGATGTTTAGTTTGCCCCACTAGACTGGGATTTGCTACGTGCACAAAATTTCCCAACCAGCCCACAACAGGTGTGCCAACAAAATTGTGAACGTACGAAGAGATGTGTCTATACGGTAGGCTTGAATCAAACATCTAATCAAACTTTGTCGAGATGGATTCAGCGGTTTAGATCAATGAGCCGTGCTCTGCAGCTCAAGTCCGTTGTTAATTTTAAAATGCTTTTACACCCCATGCAATGCGACAGCATAGATGCAGAAAACAATGTCAGAGTTAATAAAAAACCCTCAGAGCCAGAGGAAGTGTAAGTGTTTTGGGCAAAATTCTGGCGTAGCGAAATCAATGGCAACACTCCCACTCCCTTCCACAGTGCCAGGATTTCACCCTTTGCCTATAGAAAACTCAGTGGATATGCAATAATATGAATATCCATTACACTGGGTTTTATTTTGTAAAAGTCTTGGGTTTAAATTCCAAATGCAATTTCCAATGAGCTTTTGTTTAGCTCACCAAGGTCAATTAACGTAATTCCAGAACTTCTGGATCAAGTTTTGTGTAGCTCATTCTCTCTAATGCATCCATCTGTCACGAACTACTCACATCGTCTATTTTCACTTAATTTCCTTTGAAGTTACCTGTATGCCTAAAGTTAAGCCTCTCTTTAAACTCTTTAAAGAGTCAGGGAGATAGTTTTTGTAATTCTCCATTCAGCTGGTGTGGTAAGAGTAATAAAAAAGGGCTGTGATGTATGTAGAATTACATGCTGTGCTCTTCCTCCGAGCTGC
Organism: Burhinus bistriatus; assembly: GCA_013397275.1. NCBI lineage: Eukaryota > Metazoa > Chordata > Aves > Charadriiformes > Burhinidae > Burhinus > Burhinus bistriatus. Next base: position 381,713 of record VYXH01005096.1, on the reverse strand, counting down.
TGCATTTCTACAGCAGTACAAAAAATCCTGTCTGCAGGGAACCTTGTTGTGGTTAAAAATCTATATTTTCGTTTTCTCCATTTGTTCTACAAAACTGAACTAACAGGCACAACAAACATACACACAAACGTGCATACAAATATTTAAGAACAGCAATCAAACTGGGGAGGTCGCTGGAGAAATATGCACTTGTTTTAACCAGTATAAAAGTATTTTTTCAAAGACTAAAAATGGAAAATATTCATGTGCTAATTACCACAGGATGTGCAAATATAAGAAGGGTTTTTTTCATGTGCTTTTAGAACTTACATGAGAAATGTTGTCATTTAATTCACATATAGCATGAAATGTTAAATTTACATTCCTATTGGTTCCAACAAGATTATTTTATCATCTAAAGAAAGAAATAACAAATATCCATAAATATAATAAAACCTGCTTGCATAACATGTTGGGCTTTTTTTTGAAGAAAAAGATAACCTATCCTAGCTGCTGCCAAATATTTAAGTCATCTCTGTTTGCAGCATTCCCTCAAAGCTCAAGGACTTCAGCTGGGAAAGCTCTTGCGAGCAGTGCAAGCGCGCACAGGCGCCCCCGGCTCAGTCTCCCCACGGCAGTGCCCCCGTACCCACTTTCTGCAGCTGCAACTGTTGACGAAGAAGGCCAAAAAAAAAAAAAAAACCCAAATCAAAAAGGTTTAAATGACAGATGCCAACTTCCCAGTCTCTCATGTCTATGGACAATAGGGAAAATTAATCCTCCACTTTTTACAACTTCCAGTGGAAGCTTCCCCAGCTCTTCCCCCGCTTTATGCGGATCCCTGGCACGTCGAGGACCTCCTGTTTACCCATGGGCAAGCGCGACATCGCATTTAACACAGCCTCAGTAGAAAAGCGCACCTTTTGCTTATTTTATGGCTAGGTAACAAAAAAGCACGCATTTCCCCGTTTTGCACACAAAAGCAAGGCTTTGTGCACAGACTGAACTGGGGAGGGGTGGCAGCCCTGCCCGGCAGCAGCACGAGGTGGCCTGACCCCCCTGTCCACGCCGGGCAGCCGGGACAGCCACCTTCTCCCATGCTTTTACCAAACCTGTCCCCTCCTCCCCTCCCCATAGCGATGCTCTTGAGAAGCAACTGGGAAAAGACCCATCCAGTGTCGTGCAGAAGCATTCAGGGCTCTTGTAAATAAACACCAGGCGCTCTGCTTTTCTAGCTCGGGTTATCCTACAGTAGCAGCTTCAACGTAAATCTTTTCCATTGCTACTCTTCTTTTTCAGCCTGCAGTTTTTGAAACCCAGCACTTTATTTTGCTCTTCCAGAAACGCCTATAGCAGCTGAGCCAAGACAGCCCTTTCCAAGCGGGCGGTGAAAGAGTTAACAATGCCCTTTCATGCAAAACCACAAACAACTGGGGGGAAAGGGGGGAAAAAAAAAAAAAGAAAAAAAAAAATACTGCCTNGAAAAAAAAAAAAAAAAAAAAAAAAAAAGGAAAAAAAAAAGAAAGTGTTTTAACTGAGAAATGGAAAGGATCCAAATTCTAACCGAGAGTAAAAGCATAGAGACAGTATGAAACGCACAAATCATCCTGGGGTTCGGAGTTGATAAAGTTATTAAAAAAGAAAAAAGGAGGGGGAGAGGAAAAAAAAAACCCCTTTGTTTCTGCCCTATACCTCAAGGCTGTGGGAGCAGAGCGGGAGGCAGAGCAGAAGGAGGCAGAGCCCCATCCAGCCCATCCAGCCCATCCATCCCTGCGGGGCTCCGGGCTGGTGCTCCCCAGCTCCTCTGCTGAGCTCTTGGGTTTGCTTGCATAGACTCGGCACTTCTTGGGCTTTTTTTTTTTTTTTTTTTAAATTATTATTATTAGCAAGTGGGAGAAAGGGAGGCTTTTAATACAGGCGGGCTGGAGCCTGGATCCGGCCGGAGCGCGGGGTGGGGTTTGGTGGGCCCTGCCGGCTATTGGGCCATCCGCTTAGCAACAGCATGGAAAGGGCCAACCCCAGCATTTTTCCAGCCGGGCCACCTTCCAAGGATGGGTGCCAAATGCTCCGCTCCTCTGCCAAGAAAACAAACAAGGGCACTTTTAAAAACTCCAGAGTTAAAGGGGTTTGGTTTTTTGGTTTTGTTTTTGGTTGTTTTTTTTTTTCCTTTTTTCTTCTCTCCTCCACAAACTCGTCTCACTTGCAGTTAATGATCTCTTTCCCTTTATTGCAGAAGTTCAAGCTTCAGGGAATTGTCACTTCTGCAGGTTTCAGGAGTCGCTTCCACTTTTCCCCGGCTGTGGCAGTCTCCCATCTCTGCAGGCTGGAGCAGGCGCTGGAGTTCAGGCAGCCGATTTCTCTTCAGATGCTGCAGGTTCCCTCCTTTCTTCCTTAACGGTAGAAATCTCTGCCGTCTGCATTAGCATCGAAATCTGCTTGCTATTGCCGTGCATTCGTATAACCTACATAATTTACTGCCTATGTCACTCTCTCCTCTCCTACCTCTTCATTCATTTCAAGCCTGCTAAAGAAGTGGAATAAGACGCACAGAGACTTAAAAAGGCAAAAAGGGGCTTGTAGCTAGAAACCCTTTTTTTTTTCTGCAGAGAAAGAAGAAAGAATTTGGGAATTCTCATTTCCTTTTATTAAAGACATATTTTTACATTATATTTTTAACGCAGTCTTTCTTACATGTTAGTCTTTGTGATTGCTGAAGTTAGGGTAGAGCCAAACTTTTGCTGAGATGAAATACGGACTAGGGTTTTTACCAGCCGAGAAACGTGAAGGTCCATATTGCGACCCAAAAATCTCTTCTTTCCCTGTGAAGGAGAAAAGCAGAGCAGTCAGAGCCCATTTCCAAGAAACACCAAGTGTCTTCAGGTCCCCGTGGCTTAGCGCCTACCCAGAGAGAGCTCTCGCCTTGCATCTTGGCTTTTATGCGCTAGAGAAGGTAAAAAAAGAAATTGAGATTGCTGTTGCTGTTGTTGTTGCTACAAGACGCTTTGGTTCAGGGTGAAGCCGAACAGCACCTCTTGGGAAATACTAAACTTTTCACAGAGAAAGGCCTAGAGAGGCCCTTTTCTCACGCCAGCCACTCCATTCATTTCGGAGCCACGGCTCACATGAGGGAGGCTAGCGGGGTCGGGCCTTTATTTGCACACGGTAGCACCTCCGAAGGTTAAAAGGCTGTCATTTGCAGTCACAATCCCGTTCCGCTTCTTACTTCTACCTCTGATTTCCTGGGAAACCTCGAGTAAATCGCTTAACCTCTCTAAGACCAAGTTTACCCCAGTGCAAGAGCATTCTGAGCCTCCAACAGTATTTGTGAAGTGCTTTGAGGTCCTTGCAGGGAAGATGTACTTGCTCGTACTGTACTTGTATCGGTGGAGCTGCTTTTATGGAAATAAATCTAAGTTTCTGTGTTTAAGCATACGTCCCAGCTGCACCCCAATCTCATGTCTGCGTAAGAGTGGTTAGACACCATCATCTACTTGGACTTCATAGGAAAAATATGCAGGAAAACAGCTGGAAAGGGCATCTCACTCAATTGCAGGCAGGTCCCTTGTCCCAGAGAGCTGGGCTTTGGGCATGGTTTATGGCACACTTCATTCTCAAGGTTTTATTTGATATATTGAGGGATATGTTTCTGCAGCTGCATGCTTAAGCTGAAACTGCAGTTTGCTGATGTGGTAGCCATGGTCCGTTGCACTATTTGCTTTCTCAAACTACCCAAACGTCCGTTGTTACAAAAACTGGGCAGGAGAAGATTTTTCTGAATTGCAGAGAAACAAGATGATGGGAACTCGCGTGGTTGTGACTGTGCTCCCTATCCTAGGCAGAACTAGGAAACATGAACAACAACAGGAACCATGCAAAAAAAGAGAGTTTGGGTAAAGGTTCACTGCAGGGAGAAAAGGGAAGGGGCTTCCTTTTTATCTGTGCTGGTTCTGCTTATCTTTTACTAGAGGTTGTTTTTAGTGATGAGGAAGTAGAATGAGAAATCCATTTGTTTTTCTCATGACACAGCAAAATACACAACCTAATAACTCAGAATAACATCCCTTCTGCCCTAAAGAAATAATCTGACAAAATTAAACCAAGACTTTATCCAGAGATTGCCCAATTCAATAGTAAATTTCCAGTCAACTGAAAAGGCTTCGGAGAAAGCCTTCATGTGGGAATCCAGCAAACTGAAGCAACATCATAAATGCTTGATATTAATTCAGGACTAGGGTCTTAGTTATTTTTCATTCGTTATTTAGGCGAGCAAAGTGCTACATATTTTGATGGGAATTTTTTAAGTACGTAGGACTACAACACAGGACAAAATATTGTGGCACATAAGGACAGCTGGATCAACCTTGGCCTTGAGCCAAGAGTCAGCCGATACGCATTGAAGCACCATTTATCACCACGCTTTCCCCAAGAACGGCTTCCCCGCCTGTGCTGCTGCCTCTGGTGCGTTCGAAATAACTCCACCACCCTCTACAGCACGTTTTACAGCCACCTGAAATTGTATTGTATTTAAACAGTACATACATTGTGTTGGTAATTCCTATATAGCCATAATTGGTTTTATAACACCTGGTTACAGTAGGTAGTATAATTTGCCAAGAACTTGATATGAATGCATTTCATAACATGCTTTATATAATCCATTATTAGAGAACATTGCTGCATCTGTAATTATGTTTGCAAATGCATTTTATTGAGTTCTACATAAAAGTATGCAGTACTGAAACCAGCTCTTAGGCTGCAGAAGTATATATATACTTTGCTTCTTTCCATATATTTCTTTTTTTCTGTAGAGTCAACACTACAAAGGGGAAAGTGCAAAATTTAGCCTCCATTTCCTAGCAGACTCCAGCCCCTGATCCAAGCATCCTTGAACCTGGGGACAGTTCAGACCGTCACCAGAATCCTGTCAATTTATCCGCTTTAGTTCTCCATAGCAAAAGTGATTATGTGTGTTCTGGCTTCAGGCTGATCAAATCTTTCAGTGTCTCCTCTGCTGCCGACACCACTGCGAGAGACACAAATTGCATTTGGTACAGGCGTGTGTTTACCTGTAGAACCCACACAGGTAACTGAGCCGGAATCTCCTACCGCTGGTGCTAGAAACGTTAAATATACTCTGATTTGCCAGCCCCTTTCTGGCAAGGTACGAGCCAGAGAGAACTTAGGTTGTTTGTCACAGATTGACTTTGAGTGACCAGCAGCTTTGGGAGGGGAGCTGCCTTCCCCACTCCTGACACCCATTTGGCTAAGTACAAGCAGTGGAGCTTAGCCTCTTGCCCACAGATTTCCAAAAAACCCTCTCCTTTAGGTTGTTAATTTGCAGGAGTCAGGCAGTGCAGACAGCAGCAGCATCTTTTCTCACACTGCCTTTCCAATCAACGTCCTTTCAGTCTGGGTTGGTTATTTCACCTGAAGCTGGGGTCCAAGACCATCACGAGCCCTTACGCAGACCGAGCAAATCTACTACCGTGCTAACCTGTTGTGAGACGGTCATAGGTTGTGTACTTAAAAAATTCAGAACCTGTGAGCTTTGGTGCGTTTTTTTTCTCGTGCATGGAAATACGGTAGAAATGTGGTAAAAAGCTCAGACAAGGTAAATTAATTATAGTTCAAGCCTTCTTCCATTTATGGTGAGCCTTCTCCTTCCTTCCCAGCCCCCCCAAGGAATTGCACTGTAAAACACTCTCTCTAATAGGTTTTATCTCATTCTGCCTTGCCTCCATTTTCTCCAGCTCCTCTAGTGAATATTTGTCTTTTCTACCTGCTGCCCAGTTAAATCAGCCTCGGAGGCGGTGACATATGCCAGATCGCGGGGGCTGTCACTTTAATTCCCTGTGCTCATATTTTTCTCCTCCTAGTGGGGTGCTGGGGGCAGATGTTTGGGGAAGGGACCCCTTTGCTGCCTGGCACACTGAAGTCCTGACGTTAGCTGCTCACTACGGGAGTCGAAATCCTGGCCCTGCTGACAGAACCCAGAGTTAAACAGCTGGTTCCTCCCAAGCACAGTTGACTGCAGGTTCTAAACGTTAGAAAGGAAACCTTACACTCCACCATGGAGTGCTTCAGGAGCAATTTCTTCCAGTTTCAACTCAGCTATCTTGTCTAATTCCTGCCTGAAGGCACAGGCCTCCACAAGGTGTGCGTGCTAACGCTGGTTGGCTCCCATCCTCCATCCTTCCACAAAAAGAGCTACTTTCCCATCTGGTGGAGATGAGACAGAGACTCAAGAAGCTGTAGCCTCCACCTCTGCGTTGCATGGGTCATGAGGGGCTCCAAAGCATTGGTTGATTCCTGATTGCTCCACTTGCAGCACAACTTGCTCAAGGAAAGTGTCAGTGAGACCTCATGAGGGTCAACGGCTGGACGGGTGGCACACCCCTCATAGCTCCTGCAACGGGCAGTGGCTGCTCTGAGGCCACATCATGTTGTAGGTAAGCCAACAGGTGCATGTTCTGCACCTTCTCTCTTCCTCAGAGGGAAAGGGAGTGGATGTGTCCTTCTCCTTTAACACAGACCTGCTGCCCAAGTCCACCTAACTCAGGCTGTGAAGAGCCTGTGAGATTTTTACTGTATGGGATTTATGATATATCTCAAAGCCTTTTGAAATCAATGCCAATATCTCCATTGACTTCACATGGCTTTAATAGGAAACTTGACTTTAAAAATCTCACTGGGCCAAAACTCCAGTCCCTACCTGGCTTCTTAGAGGTGTCAGTAATTTTTCTGCCAATCTGACTAGGAGAACCTATTCTTCTGCCAGCAGCTTTTCTTAGGAGTAAAGTGAAACCCTAAAGCTTCTGATGGTTTGCTAAAAAACCCCAGCTACATAAACCTTCTTCCCTTGTTGGCACCATATGAAGCATCCCTGATCTAAGTCTTCCTCAGGGCAGTGGAAATGTAAGGAATAGCCAGACGAAAGCCTGATAGAACAAAATAACCATGATTTATCAGTCGGCAACATTTTAGGTTTTAAACTGGTTTATTGGGAAAACACCGGAAGGGAGAAAACAGTCAAATCACCCATTGATGAAGGCACAATGGCAGAAGCAGCCAAATTGTAGCTCCTGCCTGGTGGGATGGAGTGAAATGGACTGTGCTCTCTCGTTACCCTGCTGTCCCCCTACACCCAGATCAGGGGAGACCCTCACACACTGCTGTCCTGAAAAAAAAAGAAAATACTTTCCTGTTCCTTTTGGGAAAGATACAGTTCCCAACACCACACCTTTCTTTTCCAGCCAGAACTTAACACCATCTCTAAACAGACAATGATATAACACACATTTCTAAGCGCGAGTGTCCAGGGAGTGATAAATTGAAGGTTTGGGTTTTAGTTACATTAATAATGCATATAGAAATGCTATTTGAAAATAAGAAAGTGATACATTTTATGCTGTGCAGTTTGTGGGGCAGGAATGGAAAGAAGAAATTTAGTTTTACGTTTCCTTTGTAATGCTGGGTCAAGGTGACTCCCAGCGTAAGCTGGAACAACCCCACTGGCAACCTCCTACGCACCTACCTCGTGTTGCTCCAGCTCCTCTCCCCAGCTTAGTCATTTCTCCAAGCATATTGTGGGGGGAGAGCTGGGAGAGATAAGGCACAGCATTGCCTATCCCCTCCCTAGCATGGCCTGGGGCATGACATGGGGACTCTTTCCACTCTTTTCGTCCCGTCTCCCCATCAGAGTAAAGGATTTCAGTAGGAAAACTGTGCCTAAGGATGTAGTTGTAAATCACGGAAGAAACAGCTGGAGCAGAGCCTTCAATTTGTTATTCCTCAAAAGAACGCAAGCAAACTGTTTCTACTGAACTTCAGCGACCACACCAACTTCACACAAAAGCAGTGTGTGAATGTTCGCGTTGCAGCATGAGCTTGCTCCAGCTGTACCGGTACAAGATGGCAGACCACGGGCACGTGAATCCTGCGCGGTTAGGGAATGCGTGCCTGACTCTGCTCGCCTTATTTTACGAGTGCTCGATTCACCCAGAGAACGAAGAGTCCGAGCACAAAGGCAACTGGGAAAGGAACCCAGAGAAGGCTGCACCCTTTGCAAGGAGGACTGCTCACACGTACGGTTGCTTTTACTGGGGGCTGTCGTGAGGGAAAACCGCAGTGGTGCACTTGGGGATACTTTCTGTGAGGTGGGAACGGGGCATTGCTTAACAAAGCAAGGCTACAGGCTTCCCAGCATACCACTGCGCCGGCAATTAAATAAGCCTCTGAGCCACATGTGACTGTGCCTTCAGAAATTAGTGTGATTCACAATGATTTGGGTAGAGGAAAATATTCCCTTCAAGGATCCTGCCTGGGCTCTCCAGTGCGTGGAGGGTGGGAGAGGAGAGTTTCCCAGTCCTTGTGCAAAGGTGAACTCTGCCCAGAAAGAAGAAATCCGAGCCCACTGCAGCCACCTAAGGGCATTCCACCAACCAAAATGGAAAATTAATTAAGAGAGTGAATCATTTTCTGAGACTCACTCAGTTTTGAACAGCTTTAGTGCTCGTCTACTCTGTCAGTAGAGAAGCCCTTGATCCAGCAGAGTGTTTACAGCCACGTTTCCATAGCGCGCTGGCGTGCAGAGCCAGGTGGTGCAAATGACCTGCAAGACCTGTTTATAGACCTCCATCACAGAGCCTCTCATTTTCTTGGATGATTATCCTAGGTGTCAAATAAAGCTAGATTACCTGTTTTATGTCTTAGAATGATAAGCAAGCCAAAGCAAGTCATTTGGCTCATGTAGTTATACAGGTATACCTAGATATATGCATACATACATTATTTCAAACACTCAAGGCAATCTCACAGCCTTTCTTGTTGAGATTTCGAAATCTTTCCATTTTACCAAAACGTCCCTCTTGGGAAGGCGATGCTGGTATTTCAGCTTCCGTGGCAGAGCTGCAGAGCCAGTTTGCAAGAGTTAACAGAGGACGGCGAGGGCACAGCGCAGTGGTCTCAAGGGGGCAAGAAGCCCTTCTCCCAGAGGACTGGTATGGTCCTTGCCAACGGAAGGGGCACCTCATTCGCGACGCGGCTTGGCTCAACGGCGGTGCCTGCGATGGTAACTGGAGGTGAAGCATGTGCTGACAGAGCTCATTGCTGGGAAGCTTATAAATGATTCCTGGCACCACAGTTGGCAGTGGCCAGCGTTACCAGTCCTACCATTGCATAACATCGGCACTTTACCACAATCGCCAAAACAATCAAGCGAGAAAAGCATGCTAACGCTTGTTGGAGAATAAACTCAGCAGTCACTCTAGTATCGCACACTTTTCCAGCCTGCAGCTCCACCTCCTTCTCTGCCTGGGACGAGTGGGCTCCTGCGCCGGTCCCCGGAGGCCCCACCTTCCCGGGCGTGGTGGGGACCCATCCCTGCTTCCCCTGGGCAGAGATGTGCTCAGGCTTCGGGATGCGCTGACTCAGTGATGCACGGCTGATTGCGAGCGGCAGTTTCAGCCAGCCAGCCAGCTCCAGCTAGTGTATAATATGCATTTACCAACAAACAGACACAACCACAAGCTTCTTTTATAAATGGATTCCAGAGCCCGGCCGGCAGAGAGCTGGCTCGGGCTGGAGACTCGCACAGTGCAAATGAGGGTACGTGGGAGGCCTGCGCAACCGTGGCCTTTGCGCTCCCACAGCTTGGGTCAGCTAAATTCTCAGCGAAGCCCCATTCCTCAGCATAATCGAGAGATGCTCAGAGGCTGCTCTAATTAAAACAGATTGCCGCAGCCCCGGGGAGGCTGTTACAGGAAAGGGAGCTCAGTCGGACCTAGGGAAGCTCTAGGAAAACCCCCTTTCTCTCCCACCTATTCTAATATATTAATTTATGCCCGCAAAGGATCCACTTCGCAAAGGTACGCCCTAAAAGCCAACAGCTTCAAGTCCCTGCAGGACGAGCCCTAGACCAAAGTAGCCCGTGCAAGAGTCTGAAGTCCTCACTTGAGAGCAGCTCGCTCTCCTTCCCAAAAAAAGATGTTCTAGCTGACAGGCTGCTCCTCTCAAACGATGAGGCAATATCCCCTGAGAAGAGAGGGTGTCTCTCGCATAGACAAGCTATTCAGAGACTGCTGGGCCCGATCCAAAATCAATTGAAGCGCATGGCGAGTCTTTCCACTGATTCCAAAGAGGTTTGAATTAGGCCCAAACGTCAAAGCCAACACCATAAACTCTGCCTGGAAGCCAATACGCAGCCAAGTACCGATTCCTCAGCATCGGTGTCATGTGCTTACAGCGAGATACCCTGCTTACTCAGCAGGATGCTTGCCTTCAGCACCGGCTCCTTGCTTCCCAGGGGATTTAGCTCCCTTTACTGCATTGCAGTTCTCAAGCCTTCAGGTGACAAAAACATGGATAAGAGCACCAAGGTCCACAGCCGCGGGGAAAGGTCACAGCACTCGCCACCAGGCAGAGATGGGGTGGGGCAAAAAAGGACAAAAATCAACAAATCAACAAAGTTCCTGTACACAAGGAACGGGGTCTCTGAGTTCTCGGCCAATTATGTTAAATAGTGGAAAAATCTTTATTCCTCCACAACCAAATGGAGCAAAATGATGACACAACGGCCTCAGTGCTTTAATCAGCAGGACAAGTCAAGCCTTTTATTCCTTTGTATATTCCAGTCAATGGAAAGTTATTGCTTAATTAACCCCCTTGAATGAATACCTGATAATTAATAAACCCATATACTGTACCCCAAGGCTTTGAGTTTAAGAAATCTCTTCTGTTCAAGTATGAAAAAAGAAAACATGCTGAACTAATGGGAAATAATTCTGGTAGAAGGCAAACCAATTAGGATTAGTGAATTCCATTTCATTTAAAGTTCCAAGATAGAGAAGTAATTTATCTAGTAAATTAATAGTGTTAGTGACTTTCCTAATATATTAGCAAGTCTTTCGTATCATATTAGTGAAAACCAAGCTGGCTAATACAATAAAAGACTTATTATAAAGGTATGAAGGTTACTAATGTGATAAGATTTTTGCATCCAATTAGTATTAAAAGAACGCTGCTCTAAAATGGACTTTTATATTTATTTATATGATTACCCAGCCTGCTGTAGAGGCCACAACTTTTATCTCAGCAAATTACTAATTCTCCTCCCAAATTTGGAGCTACTGTATGTTATGTTCCTCATGCAAAACTGCATGCATGCCCCTATCTGCAGATCTGCATGGATAACTGACCCAGGTTATCTGGTCTGGCTGCACTGTGTTTAGCACAACACTACAGTGGTTTTGCATTCTCCTAACCTTGGATTAGCTAGAGACTGGTCTAATCAGATACAGCAGCCTAAAGGCAAAACAATTACGCTGAAATTATCATATGGAATCAAGCCAATGCCCCATCTTGTCTGGTATCCTGTCTTCATCTGTTACTAGATCCTCCCACCCTTCTCTGGAGCAAGGTGAAAAATACCTGCTGCACCGAGCTGATGGAATAACCTACTTGTACAGGCGTTTCTTCAGAGCCTAAACCGGATAGTGCCTTCCTGAGTGAAACAGCAAGTTTATGTCCTTTTCAAAATCCTGAATGATAAACTTCATTATTCTAATACAAACCCATGTAACTATCCCCAACTAAGGCGAGGCTAATGTGCCAGTGAGTTCCAGGGGTGACTTTTCAATGGCATGAAAAGGTGTCTGCTCTGGTAAATTTTATAATGTGCTGTCTTTTACACTGTATTATTAGATATCATATGAACACAGCTTTTTTTTTTTTTTTTTTTGGTGAAAGATCTCACCTACCTCCCAATGCCTTTGCTGTGGGTGCAGTAGCAAAAGAGCAGATGTGCCTTCAGTGCCAACTGCAACCAAGGTTGCACTCGGTGGCACACAAAAATAGAAAAAACAAGAACCAAAAAGAGGGTTTGCTACATTTATTTGACCCATTGCTGTACAAATGGGTAAAATTTCAGATCTGCGTATAATTACTTATTCTTACCAACAGTTCCAGAGTATCTGCCTCTATACATCGCTTGGCAGTGTGTTTATGCACAGTCTTGGGAAAGAAGGTTTTCAGATCATCATAAAATCCCTTCTTATGGGGTTGGCAGTAGAATTGTACAGAATCAGAAACGTACACATGGGTACTTAGAAATCAATTGTATTAGAGAATATAATTGGTGCTATTTTTCATCTTTAAAGTTCCTGCAAGAGTAGTTTTCTGAGGTAGATCAAATTAGTAAAAGTAGAAACAGATGCAGTCGATTGTCCATCGTTCAGGCCGAGGTATGGGTGATAAAGACGGATCACAGTCAGGGGATGTTAATATGAGAAGATATATCCCTGTGCATTCCTCCGAAATCGGAGCTGTGACTGACCTGATTCATCTCGTATCCTTAAATCACTGGAAATGGTCATAGTCTGGATTTCAGACTTATGTCCTACTATTTCATCCCCACGAAAAAAACCAGCATCTTATACACCAGCCTGGAATTTTGCCTAGCTTTGCAATACTCACACCACCGCACCTCCAACCCAGAGATAATACAGAGCAATCACAGGTGGATGCAGGAAAAAGGCGAGCTATATGCTGGGGTTTTACTGATACATGAGTATAAGGAGCTGAAAAGATCAGGATAAATTCCACCCGAGAAGACATCACACGCTTACTTTTTTCAGCCCCCTCCCATAAACTCAGACCAAGGGAATGCCTGGTAAAGTGCAAGGTCAGTCTTTTCAGAACACTAAAACTGCATCTTCTGCTGCAGCAGTCAACCTGAGCCATCATTGAGACAATTGCTACTGTTAATACAAAACCTCTACCTCTCCCTGAGTGTAGGAAGAATAATTACGCAGGCACAGTAACAGGTATATTTAACTTAATGACTCATTTATTGCCCTTTGGGGGTGAGAAAGGGTCCCAACTCCTTAAACCAGCATATAGCTAGCCAAATTTGTTCATGTATCTCTTTTTGAAACATCAGATCATGGCCATATCTGGATGGAGACCATAGCAAAAAATGGAGTTATTTAAATTATTTCAGGGTAGAGGCAAAAAGGAGGAAACGGGGACAGTGGAGGGGAGAGAGAAAGTCAGAGAGAAAAATAGGAACAAAAAGTAGTAAACAGAAACAGAAAGACAAGCAGGACTCGGCACATTAGGTACCTTTTAAATCTACAAGCTCTCTAGACCTTATCGGGGAGAAGGCATAAGGTATGGACAAGGCTGGGATGGAGGCTTGGGCCATGGTAACGGAGGGCTGGTGGTCCAGGGTTTGAGCCGAGAGCCCCAGAGCAGACAGCGAAGGAGCCCGAGGTCACAGGAGGCACCACCGGCGCCGCTGGAAGAGCAGCTGGAGAAGGAGGAAGGTTACTGGAGAGCAAGGAGTTATGGATGCCATAGGAAGAACAAAGACTGACTGACTGTCAAAGCAGCACATAAAATGAGACAGCTGAAGAGAGAGGTCACGGGAACAGCAAATACCAGGGTGGCTGTGGGGGCTGGGGAAAGCGCGAACAGTCATAGGAAATCAGATGATGATTTGATAAGGGAAATTCAGATTCAGAGGTCAAAGAGGAAAAAGTTGTTGGTGAAAAATAGGTCAAGGGAGCAGCCTGCCTTCATTATTTTGCTTTTCAAACCTTTAATTTAACAGCTGCTAATGACAGACAGTGCACAAAATGACATTTGTATTACCCTCCAACACTGATGTAAAAATAGGCATAATCCTGGTTTTGTGATGATTAATGCAGTGTGAAAAAGATAATTAAATGAGGCCTGGCGTACTTTTGCTTTCTATGCCTCGCTGCTACCTTCCATGGCTCCTGCTCAATCTCCTTGAAAATCTACTAGGCTCTTCTACCACCATCTTATCGCTTTTCCTGCACTAAGTTACACATGCCCTCCCCGAGCTTTAGACCGCCGAGCAATTCCTCAGAGGAGGCAGAGCAGGAGCGAGAGCCGCGGTGTGCCAGCACGACGTCTGCCACCTCCGACTCCTGTCATTACCTGACCCTTACATAAATTCCAGCACATAAAGTTTTTACTGGTAATGCTTACTCTTAATTAGCTAGTTCATGTAATAATAGCAACTTTTACCCCTTCATCTGGTTAGGAAAACCTTTGGCAGCCGAGTTCACCATTGAAGTTCACCATCTCACAGTTTGAAATCTCGTTTCTGAGAAGCATGGAAGGGGAATGGGGGACAGAGGTGTTCTGAAAACATTAAAAATACCCTGTAAAAATATTTGCATATTTGTAGAAAGTATTTTTTTTTGAACTTCTGATTTGGAATTTTAACTCTATATTTTTTAATTATCAAAAAAAAAACCCCAAACCCAAAACATTAAAAAAGGCACCAAATGTCTGAAAAAAGACTTTCACAATTATTTGCTTTGCTGATGGCCTAGAAATTTGCTGGATTTGATCCGAAACGAACCGCAGACAAATGTCAGCTTACTCCTGACATTGTCAGAAATGGATTTTCTTCCTTTGTGCTCCCCCATACATAATCAAATGCACATTCAAAATACATAATGGTCTGCTAGTTTAAAATTATTGCTTGATCCTATGGCTGTGGAAAAGCAGTGGAGTCAGTCAGTGTTTCTTTGGGGTGCATCAGCGGCAGAGGCAGGACTAGAACTGAAGACACTGCAATACCTCCCTCTTCTTCCAGCTCCCAAAGCAATAAAACCTTTCTATGCTAAATTAGACTATTGATCAGTGGCTACCATTCCTAATGGACATCCTGTCTCTCATGTCTGGGATTAGGATGTTCTTTCTACTGCTGGATAATCTTAGTATTGTACAATTGCTCTTTCTCTGCTAATGACTGACTACAAGAAGAAGTATTTCCTGGTTGCTTTTGGTTTTTGTAAAATCTCATCAAGCAGGCTCACGTGAGAGGAGCTAGCAACACCAATTTGTGATCTAGTGCTATCTGATCACGTTCAATCTAACTACCAGGTACATGTTTTCTTTTCTATGAAGGGATGTTACATCACTAAACCACCATCCGCAACATAAGATACTTTGATGATTCAAGCTATCATATCATAATATTCATTAGAAAGAAAAAGAAGGAAAAAAAAAAAAAAAGCCAAACCTTTCTTCCTGTTCTGGTGATGGTCAAATGATAAGCATGAGCCGAAAGTCACACCTGTCAAACTTCTGAAAAACTACCACAGACTGAACATCTGCATCAAATACAGCCTACGTGGGCAAGCTCTTAGCTGGGGTAGCCCCCGACACAACCAAACTCCAGCTCTCTGAGATTACATGAGAAACAGGGCAAGAGACTCCTTTCCCCGTGATCCAACACCCACGCATGCTCTCACACAACCAGATGAACATATGCCACGTGCTCAGCAAATCCTGCGTTATGGCCCAAAGTGAGTGATGATGTGACAAGACAGTCCACAGAGCAGTTTCCCCAGCTTTTGGCCAACATCTGAGGGCTGCCGCGCGAGGTAGCCTCAATACTTCTCTACCTCTTCCAAACAACATCAGTTTAGGGCAGTTCTTAACAGAGTCTTTATCTTTTGGCCAGGGAAGAAGATCACATGTTAATTAATGCTTTAACCCTGCAGTGACTATATTGTTATGGCCAGACTGAAGGCAATTTTAATCCAGTTCATCGAAATCTCCAAAATTTGCGCAAAGCTTTTGCAGATGGACCTATTCTATTTTAATCCATCTTCCTCCTAGTCAGAAAACACCCGCTAGCAGGCCAGGCTCCCAGGCTGCATCCCAGTAGCTGACTTGGGCGTCACAGGTTAGCAAAGGGAAAAAAGGACCATGTCTCTGGCAAACGTACCCTAAACTGTATCGTGCTAAATGTCAAGCACTGGCGGTGAATCAGCAGCCCTGACACATAGCTGGAAGAGGGGGCATATTTGAGAGAGTAGCTAGCGCTCTCCCTGCCTTCTCTAAAGCCTGCAACCAGTGTCCAAATGGATGTCAAAAGAGGGTCTTTTATTCTTTAAGCGTAAGCGGTTTTCTATCGTATTGTGGCCTGCAACTCAGCATACAAGATGTACTATGGCATCCTGAGATAGCGACAGATGCTGAAGAAATGCTGTGTTATAAACATGCAATGATGCAGTGAACTGGCAAATCCATATGGCTGGAAAAATGATGAGGAGGAAGAAGAAAAAAGTATTTCAGATTATTTTTTTTTTTTTGAACAAAGTAGATACTCAGTAGTTTGCTTCAGCTTATATGCCCTAATCACAGCTTTTTTCTTTAATGGTAAAAAAGGTTTATATACACTTATATACACATATAAATATATACATATTTTTATATATATGTATAATATATATAAATATAGTATTATCCTAGGATTGATCTACATGCGGCTGGAGAAGCAGAGGTGATATTGTCATGTAGTACCATAATTTCTGCTTCTTACTTCTTTGAGCTCTTTGGCTGAAGGACCAAATTTTCACAGTACTCGCTCCTTCAAGCATCCCTCTAAAATCTATGTGCGGTTCCCACCTTGCTTTTTCCGTGCAGATAGATAATCTCTGCACATATACACCAGGGAAAGGTCAATCACTCACTTTTGCAGTGTCATCAGTCATGAAGGATTCTCTGTGTGTCAGAATAAATGAGCGTGGACAGGATGGACAGGATGGACGTAGGACATCACTGAGGGAGACCCCAAAACCACATGGAAATGTTTATACAGCTTATATATGCCCTCATAATTGATGGATCTCAGCAAGCAGACACATCCATTGCTTTTGAAAAGGCTGATAAATCCAAGTCCATGACTCATGCTTCTTAGGAAAGCAAGTATTATGGGTTTTTAAAAAACTGAATGAGGAAATGGAAACTTGCAGTCATATCAATCCCATTGTCAAACCTGGCTGCCACAGCTTGCTTCCCATCTCCGAGCGTAAGCTCCTAACAAAGGTGGCATGGCTTCACAAGCATCGTGTGTTAACAGTGGCCCTCCAGCCTCTTCTCAGTCCAGCCAGTTTTGCTTGGGCCCTAAGTACAAAATGAAAAATCCCAATTTTGTCACACGGGTTTGAACTTACAGCCCCAAAAGCAGATGGAAACAGAAACTGAAGCCCATGAGTCTGCTCTTTTGTATGGCCCTTTTCCATCTACCTTTAATCAATGATGTCTGAGAAACGAGGGCTGAACGAGTATGCAGTCCAGCACTGGCACCATTTCCCAATGCTCCATAATCATCCTCAGACTTTTATGGACAGTTGTCTCCTCAGTGATTTTTTTTTCTTGTCATTTAGTGCCACTATTTCAGATTTGCTCTTGCTGAACTGCTGGAGTGTCATCAGTGCATCTATATAGAGTATGAGAATATATTTGGAAAGCTTATTTCCAAGGGCCATTGGAGATGACTAACATTTTTACACTGCACAAAAGAAGAGAAAATAAATTTAGGAGTAGCAAATAGAGCCACTGTGTTATTTCCTTCTCTGTAAATAAATAACTGTAACACTTATACTCCAATTGTGGAGCTGGGTATCCAGCTTCTTTGTGGGGAAGGCACATTTCAAACAGCCATAAATGTTCACCCAAGACATTGACAATGAAGGCTTAAGACAGCACAAATTATAGGGAACATGAAAGAAGCCCTGCTTCCCTTGAAGACACCACCTGTTTAAGCACCTGGGAAAATTATTCATAGCACTTTACCACTACACAGACAATAAAGATCCTATGGAAATGCCTTTGTTTAAAATCAACATTTATGGCCCAGATTTCATAGAAGTGCATGCAAATCCTAACTGACGCAACAAATGCAAAATGACATCTTCACAAACATGGGCCCTGCACATCAGGCCCCAGCGCAAGCCAAACCTTTAGAATCTTATACTTTAGGAGCTAAAACCTGAGACCAGAATTTTCTTCCTTCTAATCTTCATTCTGGGTTGCTTCACTTCAGTATATATTTATATAATGAATTTTTCCCTGTACAGAAGTGCCCTCCTCAGTTGAATACCTATTAACTGGAAAACGGGAGCAGAATCCACTGGCATTCATCCTAATGCTGCTACTTGGTTCCATGTCCTTGCCCAAGTCACTAGAGATCTGATCCTGTAAGAGCAACCAAAACCTCTGTAGTTGTCCCCCCTCCCTTCCCTGTGCAGATGGATAATCTCTATATGGAAGGGAAAGGCTCTATATGCACCAGGGAATCTCTATATGCACCAGGGAGAGGGAGACAGGAGACAGACCTCAGTTGCGTGAGGACCCAGGCGATGTGCGTCCTCACGCCTGTACCTAGGAAACACGTTCAAGCCTTCATTTCTCTGCGTTGTGCCTGATTTACCTATCTGCGGAATGGGAGCCGTAGTATTTCACATCATGCTTGATCACAGTTATAATTTAAAAGCCTTATGATGCTTCCACAGAAGTTTAAAATATTATGTTTAACAAGTACCACATAATTTCATTTTGAACTCTAAATTTTACAGTTACCTTGCACTGGTTTGATTTGTTCCTGAGTCCTGTTTGAAGATCTTCTGAAACCAGTTAACCGGTGTTCTCCGAGGACCTCACATTGACTCTTTTGTTGCTGGCACCTTTTGTGAATAAGCATTTCACCAAGGCGGAGAAAGCTTTCAGGTGTATTTGGTCCAAGTCACCGTATGGCAGAGGTATCCCGTTGTCCAGATGCGTTTGGAAGGTGTCCTGCTGAAGAGGACGGCACACTCCTCAGGTGTAAAGGACTCGGGTGGTCTGGAGAGGCAGGAAGAATGGAGACAATGAACTTTTAGCCCTTCTCTGAATCACTTTAGCATCCAACTAGAATTTTCCCCTTATACACAGGGAACAGCACTGCGGGGTCAAATATGAGTAAAGATTTCTTGTCTGCTTTACAGCCGTCATCATGGTACCTTAGCCCTTACCATACAGCACGTGATGGTACTACAGTAGAGTTCACCCTTTCCGGAACACTTCTTTTTAGTCACGGAGGAAACCTCATGACTTTGCTCTGCTTTCTAAGCTGAGGAAAATACCAGGAACTGTCCTCTCCCCACCCCTTACTTCCTTTAGAGAAACCCCAACAGTCTTCACAGAAATAGGAAATGACTGTTACCTTCAGGCTTGTGGGTTTTTAGGTTATAGCCTTCTTTCTTTCCTGTTTAAAAAGTTGACTCTTCCTTCCATCTCTCTCTGTTTGCCTCCATCTTCCAACTCTATTTGAATTGAATCTCCTCCTTGTTTTTGGTCCCACTTCTAACTCAGAGTGCTTCAGTCACCACGAAAGAGATGCTGACAGCTAAGACCTTAAAAGAGCCAAAGGAAGGAGTACAGTCAAGTTTTTGGTATTTTTATTACCTGAGAAATTCTCTATCATACCTCTCTCAAACACTGCTTCTCCAGAAGGAGTAAACCTGGTGAAGGGACAAGGAAAATCTTTCTCCTGGCTAGAGCAAAACTCTGGCCTTGGAGAACAGGGTGAGTGGGTTTGTGGTGGGGTGAGGAGTTTGTCCCTGGTTTGCTGGAGCTTGCAGGGACATCTCAGGCTTTCACAGCTCTTGCTACAAAAGTTGCTCCCTTGTCATGTTATAAAGGAGGACTATGTGGCATCACCACACCAATATTCACAGGGTTGGACTGCTTAAACAAGGAGAAAGTCACCATTCGCAGTGGCTGCTGTCCTAATTTTATACCACAAGAGAGGGACTAAAAAGAGTAATTAAGACATAAGAAGCTGCAGCATTTTGAATTATTTTTTTTTCATTACTTTTTTCACTGAGTAAAAATGAGTCCTTAAAACACTATCTAAGAAATCATGCAGCTCTTTAATATTACTTGCAGTGCTTTATGTGGAAGATTTTCGTAGTTATTTGGTTGAGGATACAATCAGCCCTGGCAACTCTTGTGGCTGGTTATTCTTCCAAGCGAATGAGAACACAGATACAAGCAGAAGTTACGGCAACCACTGCTGCCTCATTTGCCTCTGCAGTCAGGTTGCTACTGGTACAAGCGCTCAGTTTTATACAGCAATACAATTGCAGGTGCAAAGCTTCAAGCTCATGTTTACACCCACCAGCGGGATGCTCACCTTCTGAAATGCACCCGTCTATGTGCAAAGCACTGTAGAAATTGCCATCGTAATGATACCTTCTCCGGCGCATACATGAATATTACAACGTCCCTTCTGCAGAGAAGAAAGTTAGTGCAGGAGTAAAAGTATGTAACTTCAGGTCATGGCCACGGAACAAAAAAGCCAGGGTTTTCAGGAGTTCCTGCTCCTTAAGACCAAGTCTGCTGCTCCATTTTAACTTGCTTTTAAAAATAATTAAAAGTATTGAGAAACTTTATAAAAACCCACAAGAAGCTTTTGTGAATCTATTTCATATTTGTTTGTTCTACAGTTGCCAGAAGGTCTTTCAGTCTCCTTGTCATTTTGCACTATATGACCTAAGTAACACTGATATTTATTGCTCATTTTCATTTAGCTCTTTGAAGACCAATCCACTTAATGATCAGAAACCTCACACAATTTAGCAGATAACATCACTGCAGAGACTTGTTGGGAAGCTTTAATAAGTAAAATGAATACTAAGAGGTGGGCTGGGGTGATTGCTGTGTTTTAATCCTAGATGATAAGAATCAGAGTCGTACCTGCCCATTCTTGCTCTGCGATTACAGAGACAGAGCAGTCCAAGTGGACACAAATCTTAGAGGATGTTGTTACAGTGACTACCTCAAGCACTTGTAAGACACACATTACGATAATAATGCCTGCCCTTGGTGTCACTTGTATTTACCCACACGCAGTTTCTCATGCGGTAGGTGAATCCTGTTACCTCTGATCTGCAGATGGGAAAACCACTGTGACCCCAGTCCCAGCAAGCCCCAGGCAGCCCCGGCCAGGCAGGGCACAGGCTGCCAGCCAGCCTAGCACTGGTACCCTCCCCTCCATCCTCCCCCAGCACCAGCTCGGGGATCGACCGCTTTGGAGCAGGTAATCGCATAGGCCACGGTCAGTAGGCAGCTGGCACGGGAGCTAAGGGAACCTGAACACGGGTGGCTTTTCTGCATATAAAATACTTAACTTAGAGTATCATGGAGTATAAAAGGGAGTATAATAGAGGACTGCCTGAACACGCAGGCAGTGAAACTCAGTAACATGTTCAAGGTCATAGAAGAAACTTGTAGGGGAGCAAAGAGGAGAATCTGGTTCCTCCTAGTCCTTAGCTCATGCCCCAACAGCGGGACGCGGCTCTGTGACATATGGAAATACGCCTCTAGTCCCACTGCAAAATGCTTCAAATTACAAACTTCCTACTGTCCTCCAAGAGTGCTTCATTTGTGGAAACTTTAAAAAAACAGTCTCTATATAATAACCATGGAAAGTTGTTTTCTTGTAAAATCGTAAATAAGGCAGTATTTATATTATTGTTATAATCTCNGGTGTACGGAAATGGAGCAATTAATGAGTAATGGACCATTTCCTGATATGCATATGCTGCAGCCCATCTTTTGTTCTCAGATCTTCAGGGACTATCTCTTATCACAGGTCTTTTCCCCTATGGAGAAACACTTGGAGGTTGCTTTAGGTAACACAGCAATGGGCAATTTTCAAAGCCAACTTAAATTAAAAAGCCTTTTCAGCAGTTTTGAGTATGCCATTAGTGGATGACTGCATAGGTAAACGATTTGACTCACCCTCAAAGAGTTTTAGGCTTAGAAATTTTGGGGTTTCAGACCTCTCCTCACGAAATGAAGCAATAGGCACCACCACCTCCTTGTCATGTGCACCTTCAAGTCTCATATGAAACCACTGGGTTCTGGTCTATACCCTGTGGTCTTTGCAGAAAATGTCACTTCGAGGGCTGAATTCTGATTCGTTACCTATCAGAAAAGGCCAAATCCTAGGGTTAGTTTGGTTTTTGGGGACGTTCACCTTTCATACGCAAACAGATGGCACTGGAACAACAGGTCTCTGTGCATAAGGCAGGGTTTTGCGGATGTGCAGTTCTCCAGCGAGCATGAAACAAAGTAAAACCAGATTGCAAACTTTCATTACCCAGCAATGCAAGTCACAACAGCAGGGTTAAATCTGTTTCTATTTAGACAATATCTGGAACGGCGTTTTATTATACAGCCTGTAAAGCACTGCCTGTGCATGGGTGGAAAGTACATTGTCTCCTTAAATAAAGAACCGGGGCAGGATTGTTTGGCACTTTCTTTTTTCTTCTTCTTTTTTCTTCAACCATAAACACAAAGTAACCATTTCTCCATAACATTGAACTCTTTGTGGCCTTCCTAGAAACAATAAAAGTATCCAAAAATAAACAGCTACTTAGAATAAATATTAACTCAGGGACCTTTAAAATATGAAGAAAATAGTCTCTGCAATATAATCTCTTCCCTGATAATGCAAAAGCCACCCCATGGGGTTTAAAACTGAGGGATTTCAAGGCTTCAGGGTGTCTTATGATGGTCGCTCTGAGCGGGCTGAATGCCAGGCTTTGTGAATGGCTCTGTCTTAAAAGACAGAGTCCTAATCGCTTTCAACTTCTCTAATTCTTCACATTCCTTCCTAGCAAAATAACTGCCTGCCTTATAACGGCAGAAACATTTGGAGACTAAAAGAAACAAACAAAAAATAATCAATTTTCAAGGTCCACTTGCAGACAGAGGAACTGTTTATGAAACATTTACTGTTCAGTTGCAGGAGAAAATCTCATCTTAATGGCAAAAGGGGAAGCATGGAAGCACTGGAGAGAGGTTGTGGGGTTTTTTTTTTGGTTGGAGGGGGCAGCATAGAAACGCTCCTGCTCTACAATTCAGATGATTGACTTTTCCAGCAAGTAGACCCCACCCATGCCTCACCCAAGGAAACGGGAATTTTAAGCTCTGTGGAGCGAGGAGTGGGTGCTACCACCTCTCACACAAAGCAGGACATGTTTGCCGCCCTCAAAGGGGTCAGTTTAGCTTGTAAAAACATCCCTGGCTTAAAACTGTCCAGGCCAAACCCCAAGTGCTTCTCCTGGGCAGATACTGGTTTCTGAACCAAAAATCTCCTGCTGGGTTCTGATTCACCATATTTTACAGATTTCCCACTAACAGAGGACAAGAAGCTGAAATTTCAAGCCAATCTTTCTACACAAGGCCCGTTCTCGGCTTTCCCCCACATTCTGCACAAAACTTGGCGTGGTTCTTGCGGCAGCGGCTCGTTCACATGCCTCCCACACCCTTCCCAACTCCACATGCCCAGTACGCCCCATCACAAAGACTGACACAGCGTGGCAATGCTTCCGATTAAAACCCCATGGATTCATCAGACTCGACTGACCGTACTTCTGATCATAGCCAGTCATTTCTCTAAAATGATCTATCTCCTGCCCATGAGGTCAGAGGTCGGGTATTTTGTTAACCTTATCACCTCTTGGATCTGGTTTTGATATTTATCTTCTACGGTAATATTCTTAGAATTAAAAAAAATAATAACACAACAGCTTTTATTGCCTTAATTTAAAAGTAAGACTTGCTTTTCAATTCCAGTTAAATAATTCATTTAAATCTTGCCAGAGATATTGAAAAACTAACATGTACAGATGAGAAGCAACCTTTCTAAAAATATGAATGGAAAACATCCAGTCTTTCCTGTTATGTTTATAGCTTTTCCCTTACAGCATAACATTAAAATTACCAGCTCTCATGTGGTATAATTTGGTTACATCCCCTAAAGACACATGAAAGCAGTCCCAAAGGAACTATTACTTCAGTGAGAATAGAAGGTGCTGAGTACATCACTCAGGAACATTTCTTTTTTGGTCATTAGTGGGTGGGAATATTGGTTTATAGCCTAAATCTCCCCAGACCTCCCTTCCATATACATCAAGATGGACCCAGGTGGGGTGGCCCAGCTCACCTGCTGCTCTTACACAGAGGTTTCATGTCTCTAGGTCTTGGGGTCCATCACCTTTGCACACACGGAGGAAATGAGTCGTGAGAGCAAAATAAAGTTGTCCCAAGACGAGTGATGCGGTGAAAGGACTCACACAAATGCAGTACGTCCATGAGTGAGCAAAGAGCAGAGCTCAGCTCTTCTGTCTCCAACAGCCGCATGGAAACCACAATGTTCCTCTTACTATTCCCAACCCGATGAGCAAAAACTTGCAAAAGTCTTCAGCAGTGGCCTAACTCTGCTGCCCTTGGGGCTAATGACAAAACTAGTGATGTTTGCTTGAGGGCTCTGGAAAACCTGATCTGCTGCCAGTGAGCTGTTGAAGACCTGCCCTTTTGCATTCTCCCTGTGCATGTTCAGCTTCTTGCCATCCCGGGCTTAGGAAGAGCTGGGCTGCACTGCTGCTGTACGCTTGTGTTACGCCACTTGGTTGTGGGCAACAATCAATTTCTGATGTACAACTACAGGAAGAATCCAGAATAAACACATTAAGAATCTTAAATTTGCAAGTCAGTGCACAGGCTATCAGGCCCCGACATAGTACAACAGATAAGTTCAGCGCTTAACTTTAAACATACAAATAACACCACTGAATTCACTTTAACAAAATTATGTTGCATGCTTAACATGAAGCTCATGCTGAAGTGCCTGACTGATTAATTCTGTCCCTGTGTACTTTAACTCTAGTTTGTTTGGGGTCACTTGATGCCATCGTACACAGATACGTAAGAGCACAGCTTCTCTAAAGCAGGAGACCGGAACCAGTTTTCACACACTGGGAAGCTAAGAGGTAAGTGAAGATTTGTTTTCCCATTAAATACGACCCTCAATTTCTCTCACTACGTTTATGGACAGTTTATCTCCCAAGAAGCTGAACCGGCAGTTCTTAAGGTATCACAGTTTCTGGACGTCACCTCAGTGCTGCCGGGGTATGGGCTGCATTACCAGCCCTTAATGGAGAGGAATACACAGCAAGTATATCTCTGAAAATTTGTGTATGGTCTTGCTACAGTTGTTAAACCAAACAGTCAGAGCTAAAAGAGTCATTTTGTTTAGCTGGGTATTACACATTACACATTCATCGTCTTCACGTTTTAACGGTAAGATTTTTGTCAGCTTCATAAATTGGTCCATCACGGGTAGGCAGAAGACTTGTAGAAAACAGAAGCTCTTGTGTGTTGTCTTAAAGCTTTTGCTTTGAAATAGCTCCTCTACATACATCTGTACAGATTTGAAACGGGACTTGGTAGGGGAGAAGCGTGAGCAGATTGCTCTTTACAGATTCACTCTCCCACGAGGAGTCAAGGAACGGATTCTCAGTGCAGTCGTCATGTGGGTTTCAGTGGGCTGCAGTGCCTTGACAGGGAGAAGTTATTCCCAGTGATTCTCTCGGTATTTAATCTACATCAGCCTCCCAGTAATTTTGCTCTAAGGCCACTTCACATTTGTGTCTGTAGCAAGAACTGGTTTCTAACTAGTACCACACTTCTCAAACCACCACCGCTGTGGAATTTGCACAAGTACCAGCAAGGACTAGGTTTTGACTCGCATTACCCACGCAAGGGAGTACGAAACTTACCCACGAGCCCCTAGCTCCTGGCCTGATGAACAAACGTCCCATGTGCGGGGACAAGTCCCAGGTCTGTCACCTGCCTTGCTGCTCTAGAAGAACTGCTCCAGGTGAGCTGCAGATCCCTTCTCCTTGCTGAAGGGATGAAACGGCGACCCATATGGCGACTCTCCTCTTGCCGCGTGGAACCCCTTACCCAGAGCTCTGTATAAAGAGCTAATCCTCATCACTGTTTTTGAAGAGTCAGTTATAAAATCCAATAATTAGCCGAAGAAGCTAATTGCTGATATTCTGTTAAATAAAAAGAAAACATAATGTTTTAATGATCTGTGTTGCACACTGCTCTAAATGTATATTCAAATAAAGCATGCATCTTACTGAACACATCCAATACTGGGCCTTCCAGATTCAGTTTAAATAATTAGACCCGTCTCTCTTTAGAAAATTATCGGTAGGGAAAGCTTTAAAAATATTTTCTTGTGAAATACAGTGCTATTTCTTTAAATAAAAGGCTCTGGCAGTTCTGTGAGGCAGTTAGCTTAGCACCATTAATACAGAACACAGTCTATCAGCATTTAGTGAACTCTCCATGACCCTGGTGGAAAGTAACTCCTTTAGCTTATAGTTATGAAAAATATTATTTAAAAATGCTGTTGAAATGTAAGCATCACTTATAGTCAGTGTTAAACCGGAGTGATATTGCCAGCTCCATCAAGCATTCAACCAAGGATGGGGACCACTCATCTTCTTTTCTTGGGAATGTAGAGGAACTCTGGGAGCTGGAAATGGGAGCTTCCCAAAACGTCTCAGTTGTCTCCTGCTATGTGCACTTACGGGTTTCTCTTTTATTTGCGACGTGTTTTGCCTTTCAGCAGACATCTCTCAAAACTGGCCTATGCGGTAAGTTTTTAAATTCACCTGTTTTGCACCAGAGAAACGAATGTGTGCTATGCACGTGAGTACATCCTGATGCGCCAAGACATGGCCTTTGAAGGTCACGGCTCCTCCCTCGGAGAAGGGCATCTTGGTCAGGAAGGATCTGGGAGAGGAAGTCCAGGGCTGTGTCTGCTCTTCCTGCCTTGCAGAGGAGGAAATTTTCATAGCTCTCTGCCAACAAAAGACAGCAGATGACTTCTTTTGGTCATTCAGACACACAGCTCTTTGGCTTGCTGAACTAATATTGGCGGTACTATCCACAGGATTATGCCTGCATGTAACGGCTGTCCACCAAGTAGTACACGAGGTCATATAAGAATATAAGCCCTTTGAAGAAACAATTTGAGGTGACTTTTTGCCATGATGCGTAGCTATCTAGGTCCAGATCCATAGCGCTACAAGTGCCCACCTAAGATGCCTGCGTTAGGATATTTGTTACCTTGGGCTCCTTTTAGAGCCACTGGATGGACAAGCACCCACACAGGACAAAAGCACTTCCCTGAAGTGTCTCTGGGAGTGCCTAACTCTCCCAACTGAATATATAAGCGAGTTTATGTGCCTAATTTAGGCTCCTAATTTAAGCATTTCATTTAATCCAGGCCTTGGTCCAAGCTTTGGCAGTTGTGAACCGAATTTAAGGAGCTCTCGCAAGCTCCTTATTTGTGTAACATTCAGGAAATACATCTGGCGACAGGGGCTGAGCCCTCAGCCCACAGCATCGGTGCTTTTGTGGATCGAGCACACAAGGATTGCCCGTCTGAACCCTCTGTGTCAGAAAAAGGGGGTTTCCACATTTGGAAGAGAGCCACCACTGGAAGCTGAACCTGGCCAGACAAGTTAGTAACATTTTCATGATAAACAAAGCAATGCATTGCTTGGGCCACTGGTTGATTATAATAGCTATGAAATTACCCAATTTAGTTCACCGCGTCAATAAAATTTATACAAAAATACCACCAGAATCTTGGCTAGCATATGGATAACTGTACGAAAGTTACCCAAGCCAATGTGACAACCATTTAAGAGGACTAACCTCTGTCATACGGTTTTCATTTTATGTGCATGCTATACAAACACAACCACCACAAATATGCGTTACAGGCTGCCTGGGACTCACTACTGAGGTGAATTAGCACTGCAGTCTGACCTGTTGAAGAGCTTAACCTTTAACCTGCCAGGCAATGGTGGTTGCAATTTGCAAGCCATTCTTGTGCGGAGTGGCTGAAAACATACTTATTTACTTGTGTAAAGCCATAAATGAAATGGGTTGGGTGAGCTCAGCTTACTTCCCAGTTCACAGACCATGTCGCAAAACACTACCACATGTTCAGCAAGTAATTCAGCGTGAGGACTGAACGCTACCGCTCTGTGACCCAAATTCACTCTTCAGAGAACGAAGAGCTTCTCCTAATCTGGAGTGAAAAGGAGAGAATGCAAAGTGACTTCCTTTTTAAGTAACTTCCCACTATGCTTCCAAGAAAAAGAAATTCAAAGAAATCGTTTGAAAATAAGTCATTTACCCTCGTGAAAAATCTGCATAAGCTTATAGCTTGAGAAACCGAAATCCTCTGCGTAACCGCACTGATGTACTTATCATTAGAAGTATACGTTTCCTCTCGCTGCCCACTGGTGAGTCTCAGCTCTGTAGGGCAAAGCATTAATTCACTCGCTCTTCCATCTCATCCGCAAAGCCTGCCAGTGGTGCTATTTAGGATTAACTGTAGAGACGGAGTTGGGAGGTGGACAGAAATGTCATTTCCCACTCACGGGTTTTGCAAGATTTATCACTTATCAGTTTTTTGAAAGATGCATCGTTTCAGGATGTGAAGCTCTCCCATGCTAGTCCTGCTCTTGTCTATCAAACAAAGCCAAATCAGTAGATAACCCAGGTTTAGCAAACTGGATGTTTTGTAATGGAGATAGCTGGATAATAACTATTTCTAGATCAAAGTCAGTGACTAGGCGTTGCTCTTGGCTTGTTGGCTTTTCTCTCTGACTGTACAACCACAGGTAGGCTTGAGTTGCAAAATTCAGATCAGGATGCAAACTCCATAATTTGGGAATTGTTTAGTTGTAGAGACCTGGTATGGTTCACGGAGAAGTGAGACAGGAATCAGGATGCTCAGAACCAGGCCTGTGTATGAATTATGGCCAGCCTGACCATATGCTGCAGTCCTGGTCCATCTTCAATCCCAGTGCACAAGCAATTGCATCCCAGAGGAGTTTTCTGATGCACTCAAAGCCACATTTTGGTTTTTTCCCCTTTCCCTATACTTACTTACACTCATGTGTTTGCACGGACAGAAAACATACCTATCACAAAATTCTTCCAATTTTTGTTTTCTGATACTTCAGTTCTTGTTTGAATATCCTCTTTCCTTTCAGGTCCTACAACAATAAAAGAAAAGAAAAAATCCTTACAATATATATTTGCTATGCTTCAGTAAAGACATAGACAAAAAGGTTTATTTCTCGCTTGCTTTAGAAGCTTTACGTTACCCAGAAAAAAAGCTCAAAAGCCCTAGATGAGCCAGGAAGGCTCGAATGTGAGGGAACAGCACATTATATATATTGCTGCTCTTCCCTGCTTTCATATACACACCATAGGCAGCTGCGGCCCTACAAGTTTTCAGTTAAAATGGGACACAAACCCTGGGATATATCAACGAGCATGAAAAGATGACACACCAAGCAACAGGGATAGAAGAGGATGGAGCAGAACATGGGCACAGAGGCTTGGTTTACTACAGCTGTAGGCACACTGGAGCATCCACAGCCCATGCTGGTGCCGAGATCCCGCTTTCATTTATTTTCTGAAATTGGGGTAAAATAATAACAGTAGTAGCAATAATAATAACCATAATAAAAATAGCACCATCATTTCAGGCTGTGTGACAACCTACTTTCTGAATACTGGTGAGAAGCGCAAGATTTGTTTTTAGAAGAAATTTTAAGTAAAAACTTTGGGTCTAAAATCGCAGTTTGCAGAAAAGCTAATCTTGGATGGGATCCATGTCACATTCTTCCACCATATTTAAAAGCTGGTTTCAGTGGCGAGTATCAGCATTTGCAACAATATTACTGTTAAAGCTGGGGTCATATTTGTTGATTATGAAGAAAGAAGCAGATTTCCTTCAAAGAGAGGAACCAGTATTCCCCACCGGTTGAGAACTTGCTATGATAGCTCTGCAGTCAGGGCCTGGCAATAATTACACCTTGGGTTTTGCGGTCATTTTGGATTGGTGTGAACATGATAAATGACACGTTTTAATTTGAACTATTGCTCAGCAGGCCTGTTCAGGTAGGCAATAATTCACTCGAGCAGGCAATAAACCTGAACAAGCAATAGCCCACACTTTGAAGTATGCCAGCAAACTCTTTAGCAACAAAATAAATATGTACATGAACTTCCGCCATAAATTGTCTTTGGTGAGGCAGACCTAGTAAGAGTTTCAGAGCTGGCTTTTCAGGTACTCATGAGGAGCAGAATGAGTCAGTGGGCAGATCTGACTACAGCGTTAATTCTTTGAAGCTGGACTAACGAACTGGTCCAACATCCACTGAAGGTAGCAGGAGTCTTCTGTTCAATGAAGGCAGAATGACTAAGCTGGTAGGGCAGTTTGGTCCTTTTACTAACGTGAGTAAACTGCCTTCTCATGAAACCACGCGCTTATAAATGAGCCTATTCCTGTGCAGCCCAGCAAACTGCGAAAACGCAGCACCAATGTGCAGAGAAGCTTTGCTACGGCTCGGAAGAGATACAGGAGGGTCCACACAGCTCCGATTTTCCACGCTCAGGAAACCTGCTGGCGAAACCATGTTTGCACAGCAGCTTTCTTCACAGCATCCTTTTAACTGCTTTTGAACAAGGCTGTTCGTCAGACACTACATTATTTTTATACTACAAATACACCACTTCCAACCTTTGGGCAAATGCACGCATTGTTTTAGTTACTTAAGCCACTATGTTTTGTGCACATTACTCCAGACTTGCTGGTAACATGTCTCCATCACTGTGGGATGCTGTTGTAAAGGAAAGCAGAGTTGCCTTGCTTTCCTTTTCTTTTGGCTGCCAGTTGGCCTTATTTTTATAGGTCGGGACCTATAGCATTATTACCGATTACCCTAACGCATGTTAACCTGTTATAGGAGGGGAAAAATAATGCAGAGAGCAACATGACTCAAGCCAACTTGTTTGAGGTTGGTGTGTGTGAAACTCTTTTGCCTTCTCCTTTATAATAAACAAGGGAAAGAATTCAAAGTCAGAAGAAAAACCAGCAACAGCTTGAATGGAAAGAGACAGTTTATCATCAACTGGAGACAGCTGTGAGTCCCGGCTGTTCTGCTACCCAACCACGCTTTCACATCAGAGACCCACAGCAGAGGTATTTTGAGACACTTCAGTCTCTGAGACTGTGCCTACAAGCAGGATGATCCCCCACCCGTTTGCAGAAACGTCTCCATCAAATTATCCTGGAGCAGCGTGTGCCACCATCATCCTCTGCCTGTTGGGAGGAAGCTTTTTGCGGTGATTCACGATGCAGGGCATAATGTTGTTTGCCTTCTCACTGACAATCACTTACCTTTAGAAATGCACAGAAAATGAGCTTCTGTGCTGGGCTTGGAATCCAGATTTACATTCTTTCCTTGCTTCAAGTTGCCCAGCTCTGTCATTCTGGTTTGATCCATCCCAGGAACAAGATCCAGCAGCTTCCTTCAGATGCGAATCTGGACCTGAAAGCCTTCCTTCTCCCTTCCCACACCATCTGGGAGCTGGGATTTTCCATCTTTTGTTAAAATAGTTACTTACAAAAGGAGGAAAGGGTTGAGGGCAGTTCACCACCTTTATTTCACTTGGTATGTGTTTGCCTTTGCTTTAACACAGGCTGTTTTCATGCCAAATGACAGTTCTATTTGTTCCCCCACCCCCTTTTTTTGTGTAGCTTATGTAGAACATCTGGTTTTAAAAGTGTCGCAATTTCTAAACATATTCTAATGCTCTTGGGATCAGAATATCAACAACTGTCTATTGCGGTAAACCGCATGTCTGGAAAACATTCCTGCAAACTGAGTTCTTAAATAAACATAAAGCATCTATAACACATAATGCAAAGCAACATTCACTCGTAAACTCAATATTTAGACCAGATGAGGTGCAAAATATGGTTTTTCTGGACTGAGCCATCAGGATTTACAATAACATTGACAGGCTTTCCGTTGTATACAAGAGAGGGCAGAGGTGTGGCATGCAGATCGGAGCCTGCCCTTAAGTGCTCATTTTGCACTGAAGTCCCAGCTTGTGAGATTTTCCTGCTTCAGTTGGAGAAAGCAGACTAGGAACACGTCCTTTGAAAAATTTCTACTGTTGTTAGAAAGTGGGAATCGAAAAAGGAACTGTAAAGGACCGACGGATTAGAAATGCCTGTATCTGATAAGCCTGATCATCTTGTGCAATATCTGCATCTATGCTAATTATCTGCATACATGTGTCTGAAATGCAGAAGCAATTCAGAGATAGCTTGAAGATTAAATAAACTAAAGAAGATGGTGAAAGAAAAATTGCAGTAAATTGGTCTGAGTGGGAAGCTTTTGTTATTTTCAATCATTATTATTATTTATAGGGTGTGGAAAGTGGAACCGTAAGCAACTTCACAGAGATATGCAGTCATACTTTTAAAAAAAATGGTTTCACTTTGAAAATCCCTTCCACACTGCTTTCAGAAGCATTTGCTCTACTCTTAATGTACCAAAGCAAATAATCACTTCAAATCACTTTTTAGGAGTATCGGTGGCAGATGAAGATGGTTGACTGGAAATAGTAATGCTGAAAACCTCATTAAACTATTGCTAAATGCTATAAATATATTTTGATTATTCTTCCAGATTGCTATTTCTTAAAAATATTACCTTCTTCCCCCTAAAAAGAGCACCAAATACTTCTTCCCAATTAATTCTTTAAGAATTCTCACTCTAAAATGAATGCAAAAATGTTTTATAAGAAGAAAAGATGAATATATATGCTTAGGCTGATGTAATTACATCTGAAGGTTACCGAGAAGTCTACTGAATCCATCTCCTGCGGCATCTCAAAGTTAAGGTTTATCAAGAGAAAACTGAAAAATTAAGTCAAGCCTTATCATTTCATTCCCTAATATTAAAAAGGGCTGGATTTTTTTTTTTTTTTTGATGATTAACATCTGGAGTTATGTAAGGTAAGATAAGGGTATTAGAACATCTCACTTCCCTGCATAAAGAAGATCATCTGAACAGTATGGAAATGAAGGCCTCCACCCTAATACCCCATTATGCAACTGAGAAGATGTTTTGGCCCAAAACCCGTGCATATCGGGATGAAGACACCTCACTTGCATGTTCACCGCTGGAAAGATGCACCACAGGCTGGACCTAAGTGATTACTGGGGGACGGATCCTGCTTGCTTTGAAGCCTGAAGACCTCTTTTGAGGTTGGTGGAATTTCAGGTCTCACAAGGCTAAATGCTTAGATTCTAATTTTTTTTCCCCCTCTTCCATAATAAATTCAAAGTTTTGCATTGCTAGTGTGGGTTACTGGGCTGATCTGGTGTAACTAAAACTGATTCTCCTTTGAAGCTCAAACAAATGGTTTCTAGAAAGCAGAGCCATTTTCAGTTTACTGGAAGCGAGTAAAATTTTAACAAATCAACCAGAGTGAAAAAGGCTGAGCGTTCAGCCGAACATATATCAAGCTTGAAACAACTGTGCTCTAATGCACAGCAGATTCGTGCCAACCTGCAGGGAACTTCTCAGCCATGGCACTCTCCTGGGATTTACCAGTGTGGCGCAGTTTGGGACGACCAAGCAACTCAACCTCTTGCTTCTGCGAGGGACACTGGAGGAGCCACGCTGTTAGCAATGACGATTAGCTGGCTGGTGTCATCCGTACGAAACAACTGCTTTTTGCCAAGTCTAATCACTATACTATGCACCTCACCTTCTTGAATGAGAGGTCCTCATTCAAGCATGTAGTTTACTCCAAAACACATGCTGCATTCATTATAACTGAATATTAACGAACACCTTGAATTCTTGGAGCATTATTGGTATCAGGTCTCTTGGCTGACGCTAGGACAGAATCCCTTATGGGAAGCTTGATGCCCGGCCAGGACTCAGATTACAAAGCATACACATCTTTCTTTTAATATATTGAAGAATCCACTCAACCTTACATATTATCAAAGTACTTCCTAAACATATGTGTTTTTCCAAAATGTTTACATTGGGATTGCAGTGATTCTGGAAAACTCTGACTTTCCTTTCTTTGGAAGCTAGAAAACAGGGATTACTCTAATTAAGGTTTTAAAAGGCATAATTGTTTCAGAATAATTTTTTTCTCAGGCTTTTAGCAGTTTTGATAAAAATCCTGTAAGAAAATATAAAACAATAAGCTCACATAAGGATAGTTTAGAGCTTAGGATGTATTGCGTCCTCCTGCATTTGAGGTAATGACTAGCGTATTGCCACAAACTCATAACTAGTCGCATTTTCCAGGAATCTGATGTTTGCATGACCTTCATCCCTTGAATATTTGAAAACTTTGCCAATGGTTGTATCTCGTATAACTTTTCCTGTGGTGCACAAAGAAGTTTTGCATATTTTTAAAGGCTGTCAAACTGTCGTCAGGGGTAAATAAAGTCACAGAGGAAGCCTGTGGTTGCGTGACAGCAGAAGGTGGATCGCCTCAATACCAGTTCAACACCCTGCCTCTGAGATCGCCCTTGCTCTACCCATAAAACAAAACTGCATCTTACTGAGATACTCTTATTATAGCAAGATATTTCTTAAAGCTGCATCCAAAATAATATTGCATTTCTTCAAATACCTCGTTTCTTCAAAGTACTATGTCTTTGGCATCTTCTGTTGAGTAAGCTGAAAATAAATGTTTCTGTTAATATTCCTAAGGTATAATATTATTTATTCTAAAGGGTCATGGACATCTCACGCAACCTGGGGCCAGGATTCTTCCCAGTTTCTTCTGTTCCATCCTGTTGCAGTTCATTCCCCTGACCTCAAGGACTACCTCGTAGCCTCTGCAAAGATACCCAGCTGTCCCACCAGTGATCCCTCTGGGGTAGCTGTAACCTTCTGAAATAACGATGGAGAGCGCTCAAAATGAGACACCCCTCGCGTGTCCCTAGAGGAAGGGGACGGCACTTTGGAAGAGTTCAGATGTTCACCGTCATGTAAATGCTGCAGTGGAAAGTCTCTCACCCAAACCCCTGGTGTCAGCTCAGAGTCTGCATTTAAAAGGAGCCATTTCCCAAACTACAACACCGAAAAGCTGGCAAGGATCAGCCCAGCTCTACTATTTAACTGAAATACGCCTTCAGGTGTAAGTGAGCAGGGGAGGTGCTTCTTTAAAGAAACAAACTCATGGATTTTGAATGGGATTAGGCACAAATATCCTTCTGCTTTTATAAATATTGACAAAAGGGAACAGGAAGATAGGTCCTTCCATAAAGAAGAGGTCTATTAACCATAATGCTGCTCTATCCAAGTGATAGTTTTATCTTTGTGTTAAAACAAAAAGGGAAAGGCTAGATACACTTTTTTTTATACCGATAGTTCCAAACCTCATAAAATATTAGTATCTGTATCAGCTATAAAAATTAACAGCTCCAGATCCTTCAGTTTTGTGCTCTTCAATTTTATTTTATCACCAGTTTTGCAGTTGTCTGTGGGTATGCGCATGGGTACGTGCGTGTGTGTGTGCGTGTATGTGCACGCGCACACGTCCCTTCCTTCCTAAGCTGTTCGCCTGGTGATGAATAGGCTTACAATTGCTCAGTAAGGCTGTACGGTAGGGTTTGCAAGTGGCACTCCTGATTCCTTTACATCAGAGGTCACTATTGTACAGTAAGATCCTGACAGGAGATAGTGATAACATGATGGGAAAAAAAAAACCAACCCAAAAAACCACACCACGGAAGAAAACTCTGTTTTTGACAGTGTGGATTCTTCTCCAGTTCAATAACTTTCTAGGTGCAAAACTAAAAAATTCTGTCAGGCATCTCAGTCCAAAACTGCCCTTTTTAAATGTTTGGGAGCCAATGTAAACACTAA
This sequence comes from Burhinus bistriatus, assembly GCA_013397275.1. Taxonomy (NCBI): domain Eukaryota; kingdom Metazoa; phylum Chordata; class Aves; order Charadriiformes; family Burhinidae; genus Burhinus; species Burhinus bistriatus. The sequence continues at coordinate 346,269 of VYXH01005096.1, read as the reverse complement.
ACTCAGTATGATGTTTGCATTCACTTACCCAATCTAACTTTTATTAACAATTAATCCATCAAATTTCAATGCCTATAAAATCCCCTGAGTCACAAGTTCCTCTGGAGGCCTGTATCTTGAAAACAGAGATTGTAATTACTGGCATTATTTTTCTGATGCAGAATCAAATTTAAACTGGGTTTTACAAACTGAAGAATTACCTGCATTTCTACTGTCTAAAGGCATCAGATTCCCTTAAAGCTCATATACAGTGTAAACACACAGGAACTACAGGAGGCAGCCAGTACATATGGAACAGATAAAGGCCACATACTTCATTGAACCTTGTGGCCTGCTGGTGTAACAAAATAAGCTTTGCAATGAGCAGTCAGATCTTAACATCAGCTCGCTCCTTCGCTAGAGCGTAATAGATGATCGCTCTCAGAGGGCCAGATTTGGATCCCCATATTTATCAGGAGTCTTACTTCAGGCTCTGGCCCTCAGTGCTGAATGAGGGATTTAGAAACATTCATTCGTAATATTTTCTTTTCTCTGAGCAAAGTGTGGTGAGAGGCAGCTGGAAGGTTTTGTGTTCCAGCAGTTGAGGGCAAAGAGATCCCGAGACCAGCGGTATCAAACCTTTCCAGTATTGATGAGTCGTCCTCTTTCAAACAGGTAAACAGCTTTTTGTCGGGGTAAAAGCAATTTGGACTGAACTGTCTCATCACTGCAATAACCCCTTGCTGAAATTTTAAACCAACTAGAGGAGCCAAAGCAAGAAGTGTGTGCTATTGCCTCTACCTGCTAGCCACAAGGAGTCCATCGCTCGTGAGAGATACCCAATTTTCTTCCATTTTCTATACCTTTTTTTTTTTTTTTTTAAACTTAGCGTTCCCAGGATTTGAAGTCTAGTCACACCGGGATCATTAGTAATGAAATCAGCCCCTGAGAGTCTGGTGTGAGGATGAGGGAGAAAGCTCTCACACGCCTTAAATCTGGTGCTAACAGAAATACCCTAAAGGCTGATGGAGACCGCAATGCGGCAAGGCTTTGAGGGAAAGTCTAAAGGTATCTCAAGAAGCCAAAGAGCTGTTCCTGTGAGTTTGGGGACTGTCACCTCTGCGAGTGGAGACACTTCAGCCTCCAAGGGCACAATCCCAACACCTGTGTCCCAGGGAGATGGCCTGTGTTCTCCATGTGTCTGTACAGAGACACTCCTGATGATAAAGTGTGGCTGTGGCAGTGAGCTTGGCTCATAAGCACTGCTGGTTTGCTGGTAGCACATCTATTAAAAGACAGAGTTTGTTGCTCGAGGAGATATTTTTTGAATAGAGACTAAGGAGTTGTGAGAAGAATGGGTGACTATTTACTCTCCTGCCTTTCCAGCCACTCTCCCTGCATGCTTTTCTTTCTGTGTTTATGTCTATTCTTCTGGTGGGACTTCACTTATACCTTCAAACCCTAGTTTCTAGGAAAACTTAGGCTGGAAGGAACCTCTGGAGAGATACTATTTCATTCCAGCATCTCAGAGGTCTAGCCTGTATTCTCTCCCCACGAGCCACCTACATCCTCCCAGACATACAAAAGAGCAGCTTAATGTCGTCCTTGCTATACAAATCCTTTTACAAACGTGCATTCATCAAACACCCATCTTCTCTTCAGCGAAGAACAGAGTATATTCCTAACCTGTTCCTGCTCTGGAAATGCACTTCTGGTTCACCAGACCGCACTCATACGCCCATACTGCCCACTGAAACAAAGTGACCAAACCCCAGGACAAATTAAACGTAAGGACATTTGAATCCATTCATAATACAGCAGATAACCATAAAGAGCAGCTCCTAATGTTGTGTTACCAGAAACCTGCAGGGAATGAGAAGTACGTTCCAAGATAATGCACAAACTGAAAGCTCTGAAAAACTCGCAATTACTAAAATTGATGTAGATGGCTCTTGTGGGTAAATAACACCATCAGAGAAAAGACAGCTGCTCACCGGCAGTCACCAAAGGTAAGCAGGGCTGAACGAACAGGATTCCCAGTCCTGGCAGCCAAAGAAATACAAGGAGTCAAACAAGATCTAATGCAGCTCAGGAGTCACGCAGGTCAGTCTCAAGCCCAGATGAGAAAGACGAGGCCATGGTCACTGGTGGCATAAGCAGATAAAAAGACCCAACAACAGCATGGAGACATGTCCCCACTGAGTAAACAGAGGACGGTAAAGCAGCTCTTGGCTCTCCTGCAGCTCACAGGAAAGCTGTCTCGCGTGCCCTAGACTGGCAAAGAAACCACCGAAGCCCTGTTGAAAAGATTATCGCCTGGTGGTATTCGCCAAATTATCTCCAAAATGTTCCCTTATCCTGATAAACTGAGAAGAAAATTTGATCTTTTGCCTACAAAGACAAAAGAGAAGCAAACATTCACAACACAATAGTGTGTTGATTCACAAATAATAGGAACTTGAGCTCATTTTCCACCTCCTTAACATTTTCTGCGTTGTGTGGGTAGCAGTCAAGAGCCAATTGTTTCTAAGGTCATTGTGTCTGTTTTGGTTTAGGAGACAAGACTTAAACACTTCTGGATCAACTATTATTTTTCTCTGTTTTTTTGGTGTTCCCCCCCCCCCCCCCCGCCCCCTAATACATGACCTAGGAAAAAGTCTTCCTAGGAACTGTTGAGATACACGGACAGACTGATCATAAAGTTTTCATAAGAGCTTGTGGTTTAACCACGGGGAGCACTGGTTCAGTGCTGATTACCTTTTATCTTCCAAAGGTTAATACATTTCTTTCCGCTTTGCTCAATATGTTGTGGACCTCTTAAAGGGAAGTCTAAAAGCAGAGGTCCTTTGTGATTCTTGCTCCTAGAATGTAATTTTCCATGGGTAGCTCTCAGCATCATTCTTCACATGGGAGAAATGAAGATTTATCCGAGGGAACGGATATCAGGAAAAAAAAAAAGACCCACAAGAGAATTCTCAACATTCAAAGACATACCGTTATATACTGGATTTTTAAAAAATCTGATCCTCCATACAATAGTTCATGTGCTTTTAAACGAGGTTATATTTTTGCCACAGAACCCTGTGATGACACACTCCCTATTAAGCCTTCGTTCTACATCCTGTTCTCTATTTCCACAGCTCCCTTGGATTTGCATTTCAGTGAGGCACTTTGGGATTCTCAAGATGAAGCACTCTACCGAAATGTTAAAATAGTTTCATAGTCTTTATTTAATATGTTTTCACCATTAAAGGATAGGAATTATATGAGAAGTTTGCAGCTTAACACATAAGAAAACAATTATTGCGATAAAGGAGATCTGCATGGCTTATTTATTTCTTGTTCTTCAACCTATTACATGACATCATTTTAATATAAAAGTACTTTGTAATTATGATGCCTTTACTGATAATTCTTTGTTGTACACCACTGGATCTTCATTATCTGAGCCCAGAGATCTTTTTAGAGATTTTATACTCACACCTTAATGAAGTCCCACAAAAAGTCTTTCAACCTTCCCAAGGCCTTGCTTTGCTTTGGTGTGCTCAGGACAGCATTTTCTATAGTTTCCACATTTTAAGCTTTCATCTTTGCCTAGAGGGCAGCAAAACAGCATCTCCTGAGGAGGACTCCAGTACCTAAATTTGCTTCCCTTATTCAGCGAAGGACCACAGCCTCTTCTGCAGTATTTCTAACGCTGTGCTAGAAGGTACAGCCAAAACGTAACCACTCTTGGCCAGGGTGGCTTGGCATGGGCACGTCGTGGTTAGCCCCGTCTGTCTCCCCACTGACCTAACAAACCAAGCTGGGACCTGCCAGGAAAGAGCCTCCACTAGCCACCCCTGAAGGGTTTTGTCAAACCTGCTGCCAGAGACCCACCAGCTATGAGGTAGCGTCTCTGACTGCTGGGCTGGAGATTGCAGGACTAACTCAATTATTTAATGACGGGGGAGACGTTACTGCTGAGACTAGAACTTGAAGCTCTAGTTTCTGGGTTTAAATGGGGCCTGTGAAGAAACGTTGGAAGCAAGACAAGCGCACAACTGTTCAGTTGCAAAACCTAAACGTCTGTAAGATTTTCTTCCAGTGAGGTATGCAGCGGAGACGCTGCTTCGTGGATCAAAAGTCACCTGGCTAGTGGAACGAGATCGCAGATAGGCAAGCAGCCTAGGTGCTCCTTCCTTTTTAACCAAAAAAAATTACACAAATTCGAAACCAAACAACCTCCAGAAATATCTCTCGAAGCTCTGAGGAAAGACACACGCCCAGTGGGACCTACCCCTCCGTTACCCACCAAAGTGTTTGAATTCCACAAGAAAAGGCACTTGAAGCAGAAGTGAAGTATTTCCTAGATTAGAGCAGATAACACTGAAGTTGAAAACGCTAGAGTCGATGGGAACAGGAACGCCCCCAGCAAAGAAAAACATCTGAATAACTGAGCAGCAGGGCTGATAAATCTGGCATGTCGTGGCTTTGTGGGTCTTGACTGGCTCCTCTGATGCCTCGTGAGGGCTCCTGCTGTAGTTGTACCCATTGGGGAAGGCGTGCCCGGGGCCTTTCTCCTCTACCATGCTGGCTATTTTCATAAACCTGTACAGGCACATTGTCCCAGTGGCATCCCCCCTTTTTTGTCTTCTGCTAAAACTGACCAAAAGAATTAGAAGTTAGCCAGGGAAGATAAAGAGGGACAGAAACTGGATATGATAATAGTCTCTCCCCTCTAAAAAATGAGAAAATGTGCCAGAAACAAAAAAGTAATTACAATTTAAGTTAGCTATTTGGAGATAGGAGGGCAGAACACATGCAGGAGTGTCATCCCCTCAGTATTCGGAATTACTTAATCTTGCTGGGAGACAGTAACAAAAATAATAATAATACTCACAGCTAGGCTCAGGCCCTAGCAGATATTTGCAAATGTTTCCAAGCGTCAGTGCAGAAGGGATAACCCCTGCGTGCAGCCAGAACAGATAACGCTTTCTATCTAGCACTGCCTCCGTCCTGTTTCTTGCGCACGGGTCTGGTTATGGTGAGCCACAAACCATTTTGATTTTTCTTTGTGGATGTTTGAACCCCCTCAAAAAGCACAGAAAGCTATCGGAGACCTCAACCAAAATTTACTGGAATTTGAAATTGGCCTGAACGGGTTTGTCTGAGTTCTCAGCTTACACCGATACTCAAAATTCACGGCACACTCATACTCACAGTCACAGGTTGCTCTGAATAACAAACGCAACCTTCCCTTTTATCTCTGCTGAAAATGGAGAAGGCAAAGCAAGACATCTCGTAAAAAGCATTTTATATGCAAGACAGATTAGAACATTAGTGGTGTAATAAAGTAAATAAGATGGCAATTGACCTGAGACATGTGGGGTTTACCCCAATTTTTTGTTTATAGTTGAAGGTCGTAAGCTATACAAACCTCTATTGATCAGAGTCCTCTCTGTTTAAACAGAACCTACTGTATTTATTTGTGCTGTTCCTCTAAAGTCAAACAAAAGGGGACAGTTTTAAGTAAATCTCTGCATGACACTGCTGCCATGTGGTTCATTCACTCAGTATACAGATGTTTTCAATCTGTACAGTTTGTCTTTCATATCCATATGAGATGAAGCAGGCTTGATTTAGGCTGGGAATGATGCCAAAGAGAGAAGATACATCATTAACCCTTAATAAACGACTTACGAAGCATCCCTGGTTTATTCATTAAAAGGACTCCTTGAAGGATTGCCATAACACCTTTTGAGCGGTAAGAACCTTTACTTGTCCGTAATATTATGCGACAGGTATTTATACGGAAAACAAAATGCTTGGTGTGGGACATCCTCCTCTCTCATTCCCTTGCACACTAATACACAGGCTAAAAATAAGCATCCACCCAAGCGCAGCATTCAGATAATGAACACTGTCAAGAATTAGAAGGCCAGAATTCATTTGGGTTTCGCATTGCAACTGCTGCACAGTGACATCGGGACCCTGGCGCCTGGGCATCACACAAGTCTTTACAGAATCGGTTCTTGCTTTACCATCTTAGTACATACTACATGCATATACTTAACACATACGACAGGCATTTACTCAATACATACTACCTATAAGAGACAAGATGGTGCTTCTTATTACCCGGCTGTGGAACAGCAGATTAAGAGACTTTCCCAAGATCACACGAGAAGGATGTAGCAGAGCCAGGAACTGATCCAAGCTGCCCCAAAACGCAGCCCAGGTTGCTCCTCACACGACCAGCCCTCCTATATTGTTTCCGCCCCGCTTTCCTCAACATCCCTTTCTCCTAACAAACTATTACAGCTCTTGACAAACATTAGAGGCGTGCTAGGCACAGCATTGGGCTCGTACTGGATACAGGAATATTAGAAGCAGCTACTGGCTTGGAAGCAATTGGGGAATAAAAGGACACAGCCTTTTCTTCAGACAGTTTACAGGGCTTTGCATGCAGAGTCTATTCTTACCGTATTATTCGGCATACAATCTGTTGCATCACTACAAAGAAGAAACTGCTGATTTAATGCAACTAATAGACAATCTCATTCAATCAGTTTCTCCTTTATTAAAACATGCAAAACACAGCAGTGAGTTTAAACCTGCTGTGCCAATAGTAACATCTCTTGATTTTAGCAGGGAGCAGTGTGGCTTAGCAAATAATAATTAAAAAAAAAAGTCAGAATTGATTTGTTTTTTCCTTCTATTCCAGCTCGGTTAGAAGGCAGAAATTTACCACAGCGCTTAGCTTAAAAAATTCAGAACTTAAGGCCACCACTCAGAAGCATGGGCTGAAAAGACTGCTCCCTGCTATAAAGCCTTGTCCCTACAGATTTTACAGCCTGTCCTATGCAGTTAGCAGAAGAAAAAGCCTATGAAGTCGGAAGATATTCTGCCCCATTTCAGGCTGTGTTTGAAGAAGGGGCTATACATAGTCACATGGATGTTCAATTATTCATTCTCCAGGAGGTGTTTGAGTCAGGGAGAGCAGGCTCAGCACATACCATAAAAATACTTCTGCTCCTTATTCTCCAGATCTGCACTACAGGTCAAACAAGCTACGCTCAGTCATGGGACATTAAGTCCCTGGATCTTGAACTCCAGCTGACTGCCTCACCCAAGCTTTTGGGCTAAACGAGCATCTCCCCAGCCGAGATGCTAAACGAAGAAGTCAGTGGGTCAGGCTTCTCTTCACCCCGCTGCCAAGAGAGCTCCTCTCAGCACAGCATTCGCACAGCCCAAACCCTCCCTAGACACCACGCAAGCAAGGAATCAGCCGAACATGGAGGGTTTTTTTTCCACCTCCTTCCCCACCATAAAAACCTACCTCCCCCCAGTGCTAATCCCAGTGCTAGAGACACAGCCCTTTTCTAGCTGACTGGGGGGAATTACTTAACTCGGGGCAGCTGGCCCAGCCCAGCACCGGCAGCCAGTGCACACAGCTGGGAGCCCTCGGCTCGGCTTTAACCCCCTCCCCGGCAGCGGCAGCCCGCTGTGGTCAGAGCTGAGCCCCGTCAGGGGGCACAGAGGGGGAATTAGGGTGCCCGGGTTGGGAAAGCACCTGCTTGGCTGCCGTCGGAGTGGTTAAACACCCCCCTGTTTAGCTGCAGGTGCTAAGCATGGGGTGTGCGTGCATGCTGCTTCGCTCAGGGCAGAGCTCAAGGCTGCCTAGCTCGGCCGTGTCCCCGGCTCAGCTCGTGGCCTCTCTAAGGCACAAGGAGCTTTGAATTAGCAGCCACATGGGAGTCCAGATCCTTCACAAACACAAAAGCCCAAAGATAGAATCACAGAATGGTTCAGGTTGGAAGGGACCTTATAGATCATCTAGTTCTAATCCCCTTGCCATGGGCAAGGACACCTCCTACTCAACCAGATTGCTCAAAGCCTCATCCAGCCTGGCCTTGAACACTTCCAGGGATGGGGCATCCACAGCTTCTCTGGGCAACCTGTGCCAGCGTCTCACCACCCTCACAGTAAAGAATTTCTTCCTGAGATGTAATCTAAGTCTACCCTCTTCCAGTTTGAAGCCATTGTCCCTCATTCTATCACTACATGCCTTTGTAAAAAGTCCCTCTCCAGCTTCCTTGTAGGCCCCTTTCAGATACTGGAAGCCTGCTATAAGGTCTTCCTGGAGCCTTCTCGTCTCCAGGCTGAACAGCCCCAACTCTCTCAGTCTGTCCTCATAGTAGAGCTGCTCTAATCCTCTGATCATCTGCATGGCCCTCCTCTGGACCCGCTCCAGCAGGTCCATGTCCTTCTTATGCTGGGGGCTCCAGAGCTGGACACAGTATTCCAGGTGGGTTCTCACGAGAGCGGAGTAAAAGGGTAGAATCACCTCCCTCCACCTGCTAGCAAGACGTTCACATGGCAGTGATGGATGATCATTGGAAACACCCAAAATTGAGGGTGGACAGCTGAAAAAAGGTCTCCAAGGAAGGACTCTGACCATTGGGCTGTGATATAAAACAGGGCAGTCATCATCTACAAGTCTTGAAACTCTCAGACTCTGCTCTGTTCCTTGGAGGAACAGTTTTGGGTGCCCCTTCCAGAGAGCAACGAGCACCTACCTACACATCAAGTGTTCTCTGTGTGAGAACGTCAGACAAAATAGGGGGGAATCACAAATGAAATCAAGTGAAATATGGCAATTTGCTCCAATTCATAAACCAAATCAAGAGCAGAACCAGCCCAGAGCCCAAGTCCACTGAGTCCCAGTCCTATTTGCCAGCTTACACCATCCCAGCTATGCAGCCTACAACCATATGGAATGGACCTTTTTGGAGATACAGACCTCCTCTTAAAAAAATATAAGAAAAGCAGACTGTTTTATCCATGATACTTCAGCAGAAAGCTGCTTCAGCGAGCCTATTTTAAAGTCAATTACTCATTTAAATATGGGGCAAGAATGGGGGACTTGGGGGAGAGAGGGAGCCACGGTTACTGGCCCCTTTTTAGGTTTTAAACCAAACCAGAGGCAACAGTCAAACTTGGGACAATCCTGGGTAAACCACAAAAGATGGCAGCACCTCTCATCATCCTAAAACAACAACATTTTTCCAAGTTTTTTCAATCAAAAATGCTAGCAAGGCCACCCTGGAATTTGCTACCATTTTTCCTTACCCAAAGCTATTTTTCAACACAAGTATTGAGTTTACATATTAATACACCACTAAAAACAGGATGAAGAGATTGGAATGTTGGAGTTACTGATTTGTTTGGGATTTTCTAAGAAAAAATAAAATAATTCTGTTCCACCAGTTTGTTGTTTGTTGTTTCTTTTTCTTTTCCTTTTTCCCATTAAGTGACTGTTTCAAATTAATAGAAAGAGGATGCAGCATTTCTTGGGTTTTATTTTATGGGTTTTCCCAGCATATGGAATCTTTTTAAACATGAGAAGCTGTGGGTAATATGTTATTATATGCATATTTTAAGTTAACCATTCTTTATATCTTTCTCAAAAGAAAAGATTTACCATGTTTACGTCTAAGAAATATGTTTATTTGGAAGATTTACTCCAACTCTACTTATTTCCTTTACAGGGATGTCAACTGGAAAACTATACTAGCATTTTTTATAATTAAAATTAGGGTGGAGCAGAAAGCAATCATTGCTTGCTGCTTTTCTAGATCATGGAAGCTTTCCGTAAATCAGACTTGACAGGTTCAAAAATGTTATTTTCGGAGCTTTGTTCCTTTGCCAATAAGGCCATTTTTAGGGTGGTGACAGAAATCCTGACCTGGAATGCCAGTGAGCCCATTGGTATATGTGAGAGATCACAGGAACCCACGTTTCCAAAGTGGCTACTAAACTGCAATACAGCTATTTGGGGAGAAGGTGAAGGGGAAAAGCAACAAGGGGAGGATTTCCAAACACCAAACTGGCAGGAGGTGATAGCCATCGAAAGCTCCAGGTCTCCCAGGAGCTGCTGAGCACTGCTGGAGAGCAAGAGTCACCCATGACAATAGGTGAGCTGAAAAAAAGTGAAAGCAGCCAAAATCAGCAGCCACAGTATAAAAATATGAAGAAAATGTGTACGTGACCCTGCTCACCTCTCCTTTAAAGTAGATGTCATAACAGGAGGTATTACTGGGCCGCTGTGAACATTAAAAAATGTTTATAAAAGCTTCATTAGCGATACTTCGCCTACATACGGTGCCAGCGACAGGAGGTATCCACGAACCTGTGGAAACATCCACTGAATCTAACACCTCAGGTGATACCAAGCCCAGATGAAATCTAAGTACACAGTTTGCTTTTCTCCTTCCCCACTAACCTAAAGTACTAGGATAAGAAATCTGTTACCTCCCAAAATGGGTCTCTTCAAATACAGCTAAAAAAATTACATCCAACTGACAGAAACTAAAGAGAAAACTAATTTTATGTAAGACTTGCCTGCTGTAAAGAAAATTTCATTTTTGGCTCAGAAAAGACATTTTAATTACACGGGGAAAATTATATGAAGTTGTTACTAAGTGATAACTGGGGAGGCAGGTTTTTGGATTCAAATTTGCATGACTTTGGGATTTTGTCTGGGTACATGTTTAGCACTCCTGTGTGTCAGAACTGGCAAGTCATGCTGAATGTAACATTTATCTCCTCTCTGTGCTGTAATTCAGCATTGAGCTGAAATTTCACTCGAGGGTGACAGCCAGCTACCAAGGAAGGGTAAGAAACCTGCTCGCATGGACTGCCCCTTCCCAAACCGCCCGACCCTGGGGGAAAACACGTAATTCAATTCTGAACTTGAAGCAGAGCAATCATGTTCTCCAGCTAAAGAAGTGAACCATGGATGAAGAGTGACCACAGCCTGGAGATACTAGAAAAAAAGCCAGGAAGTTACATGGGTTCCTGGGGTCAATGCAGGGTGGCAGGACCAGGAAAACTGATGCCTATGGGGGAGTGACAGGCAAAGAGATGGAGCCTCCAGCATGGAAGGCTCTCAATTCGGCAACTTTTGAGGATCCAGATGGCCTGCAGGAGCTGTGTGACTCCGAGTTAAACCTAGACTTGCTTCTCCAGACCTTGGTTTCCATGACCTGGACCACTGGTCTAAGTGATAAATGCAAGTGGGTCTAACCAGCAGCCATGGCGTTACTCTCCAGTTCTGCACAGGCTCTCACACCACCCCTATTTCACAGTGACACCCACAACAACCCCCTACAGATGTCCTCAAGGAGCTGGGCTCCATGGATGAGAGCTCCACATTTTGCTGTTTCAAAGGCAAACCGAGCTCAGCAGCGGAGCAGGGGGTATCACCAAATCAGACTGCAACATCAGGCTAAGGCAACATGGTCGTTCCCATCCTCATTTGACGTGCCTGGCTTGGCCACACAAGGAAAGAGGAGTATGGCCCGCCTGTGTTTCTTTTTCCTGCGCAGGGTGTGCGAGGAAGCAGACAGCACTGTGGAAGAGACAGACCGACCCTGTCAATTGGGGCCAGGACTGGCCAGACCACCATGAATCAAGGAGGAAGATCATAGACAACCGTTTCTTTTTGTGTCTCATTTTGTATCTGCTTGAAGAGCCTTTGTTGTTCAACAGTTTGTGCATCCATTTATTTATTTTTTTCCCACAGCTGTCAAACCACATTGATTTTCAGTCATTTTAACCCAGGCAGGATCAGCAAACCTACTCCCCCAGGTGAAAAGCCAGGACTGCAAGGAAACGACTCCAGTTATCTGAATTATCCGATTCTTCTAAGACGCAAAGAATTTGTTTGCTTTGCTCATGCGAGCTGAGGGAGGGATGGCACAGAAGGCTAAATCCCCACCATCCCCCTGGTACGCACTTCACGCTTTGCTGTCGATACAGGCAGAAATGTTTTGAGGGCTTGCAATGCAGTTGGCAGTGTCTTTTCCGGAAAGGACCTCTACTGAGCAAGCTCGTGTCTGAATTACATCTCAGCCCTAGGGAAGATGGTTTCTTCAGTTCCCCTTCAAGGTCAGTTGTGGGGTAACATATGTTATTCGTCTATCAGTCTTGCTAACAGAAAATCTGACTGAGCGACATGTGGAAACCGGGAAATGAAAATAAACAAAATGAATAAACACATTTAAAGGGCTTGGGGGGAGACAGAATCCCGACCCGCGCGTAACATCCTTACCAACAGGACAATGCTAAATGAAATTTGGGATTTGCATCTTGATAGGTACGGTAAATTTGAACTCTACATGACTCCAGCGCATCTGCTAAGCAAATAGAGCCACTCTTATTACATATGTACGGCACAAAGTCAGTGTAAGATCTGGGAACCAGAAAGCTCACTGCATTTGTGAATAGCATGTTTGAGGTTTTTTTTGTTTTGTTATTTTGCTCTGGTATTTCTTTTAATAACTAGAACAGAGCAAGGTCTTGCAGAAATTAGTATGTTTAAATGGTGTTTCAGCCCTTCTTTAACGTGCTGTAGCAGGATGAAGTTGGAAAGCCTCTGTGTTCTCAGCTCTGCCTCTCCTCACTCTCCAGCCACGCGTTTCCAGTTGCCCTTGCCCAAAACTGGCTGGGTGCAGCCGTGAAGCCCATCCCGAGCCCCGAGGAGGGGGGACGCAGCCCTGACAGCCCAACGGGAGCCCTTCCGCCTGCTTGATGATTCCTTTCCAGGACGGCGTGGGCATGAGTTTCAGTGCAGTCTCAGTTATTCCTACAGGGGATCTACACTTAGTCAGCACAGCCCGGGGACACGCCAGCAAAGCCCAGACGGTTGTCTCAGGTACCCAATACCTTAAAAGATGTTGTTCATGTTATCCATGTTGTGTGCCAATATCAAGGTGGTTGTAGGCAAAACGCTCATAGGTTCTAGACGTTCAGGGCTGCTCTTGCCTGCATGTAGCAGCTGAAATCATGGTAGCATTGTAGCCCTACTCCAGCGGCTCTCATCTGTACAGTCATGTTTGCCATTCCAGCCCCGGTAAAGAGTTCCATCACTGGCTCACCAATGCTTCAGCACACCCACTTCTTTCCTAAGATTTGGCTAAAGATCAGAGCACCTTGGTTGTAACAGCATTTGGCAGTAAAAGTCTACCAAGCAACCTGGCCTGAACAGCTGAAAGGAGAGCAGTGAAGCAAAGTACGAGAGAGGATTAAAAGAGACTTGAGATTCCAGAAGGAAATTTCTGGGCATCCCTTACAACCACCATATCCTTGGATTCTTATTTTTGCCTCATTCCTCTGTGTAACACTTTTGTTTTCATTCCTCCTTCCCTTTTTTTCTTACAATTAGCATGGGAGAGGGGTGAATTGTGAAGTCAGGTTACAAGCACCTGCCTGAGCCTGTGTGTGTGCGTGCAGGCACATGGGCATGGGAGAGCAACCAGCAGCGTTGCCAAAGAGAAGAACTGGAGCCAGGCTAATGGGAAGAAGTACATCGGAGGATAGCGAGTTATAGAGAAGTGGGTGAGAAAAGCAGAAAAATTATCACAACGGTTTCTCTTAGCCAGTTGGCATAGCTGCTCCGCTAGCGAAAACCTAGAGGCTTTCAGCGCAGTGGATTTCGTAAGTGAGGTATTACAACTAAATTCAATTACAAAACATCACACAGGCATTTTAGCATTTTCTACGGGAGCACTGATGCTGGAACTGAAGTGCTTTAGAGCTGGAAGCAAAACTCAAGGCCTTTGCTTTGGTTATTCATGTAACAGCATGAGACAGGCTTGGGCTTCCCAGGAGGTGGAGGATACCGGCGCCAAATCTAGGACACGGAACTCTTCTTCAGGAACTCCCAAGGATCAATCACTGATACAGGCTTCCTGATGGACAAGATTTTGTTTGTAAAGATCCCATGGTTACGGATGTGCTCCCTGAAAAGCAGGTTTTGCAATGCATCTTGCATCATAGTGGCCAGGTCCTGGACGTACATCAAAGCCTCCACCTTTTGAGTCGCCGTAGACATCAAGATGTGCTGCCTGCTCTGATCTGTGCAGCACCGGCTTGTCCTTCGCAGGGCAGGGTACCACACCTCACACCACCCCGGTGATGTTAGCAGCATCTCAGGGAATAGCCCTTGCTCTGAGTAACAGCCTGCTCGGTGATCAGTCCGAGGTGAAAAGCAAACCAGGCAGGTTTTCTACCAAGCTATTTCTGTTCTTCGTAGGACTGGTCGGCTGCAGCATATTCACATGGAAGTCATTAGCACATCCCTTCTGCTAATCCTCACTGGGTTTAACACAATGGTATACACTGATTTTTCCTGGCCTCCAGGACAGCTGTGTCAAGTCAGAAGCATGTGCTTTGGGACAGGCTGAACCCAGGAGCTCGGTCCTTGAGAGATTAGAGAAATCAGGGTTCTGAAGGTTCACTTGGAGGTTCAGGTGGAGTGAATTTATATTATGATTCAAAGGAAAAATTCTGCCTCTTGAGACCCTCCACCCTTGCCACCTCCTACTTTGAATACCAGGTTCCACCACTGTTATCCCAAGGAGACTGTCAGACACGTCCAGTGCTCTGACCCAAACCATGAAGCAATAGTGAGCAGGCTCCAAATTTAAAGACACACCCTCACACACACGCACCAAAAAGACGCCTTTAGAGTTCACTGAACAGGACATCCACTCCACCATCCCAAAAACCCCCAAGAACTGTGAGGTGGTTCAGCAAGCTTGCTGCTGACAGTCTCAGCAGTTGAAGGAGAAAAAGACTCTCCTTCTGCCAGCTGTGAAACTGAGCCCCGTCCAAACAGCCTTGGCTCCAAGGCAGCCACCTAATGATTCCCAGGCTTAGTTGAACATCTTTATCCCTCTAAATACCATACGACTTGGGACAGATTCAGTGGCTTTTCTGGACTACCACCACGAATAAACATGAGACACTCCCTGAAGATAAAGGTGGGGGCCATCTGCTGTACACTCAGAGGAGTCCAAACCATCGGAGCAATCGCAAACATGTGAACATCACTTCTTTAAAATGCTGGCATTGCGGCACCCGTCACGTGGTTCGACCACACAAGCGCTGCCAAAACACTTCATGATATCATGTCGGGAGCCACCCCGCGTACGCCTGTCCTCACCCTGGAGCAGCAGCATTGCTCACAGAGCAAAGCCCTGCTACCATGGAGAAATGAGTGGTGGCAATGGGGGCTAGAGCCCCAGTGGGGCAGGGTGGCCTCAGAGGAGGGATACGGGAGAGGGAAAGAGATGGCGGAAGAGATGGCAATCGAACCTGGCAGAAGTTTAGGGAATAGAAGGAAGGACATGAGCAATAGGAAGCAGACTTACCTCACCTTTCAGAGCTTGATCAGACTTGCACTGAGAGCAATGCAATTTATTTCTCTCTTTAGATGTTAAGTATCCAGTTGCATCCAACACTGAGTGACAGCCAAGAGCGGATGTAAAACCGTAGATCTACAAGTGTGGATATGTGGAGCTCTTAAGCTTTCTGGAAAAATTCATTAATATTACAATCTAGAACCTCAGCTGTGCCGTAGGAATTCCCTCCAGCTGGGAATTTCATTCTATGCTTCAAGATGAATCTCTAAGCCCATGTACCCTGTACTGCCAGGTGCCGCCACTGACAATGGTGGAGCATTTGTCCACTTTTTGTCTGCATTATATCATTTATTATCTGAAACATCAGTTCAGCCATGAAATTTTCACTAGAGCTTATTTTGTAATAAATCATTTGTGTAATAAGTCACACTTCCCAATTTGCAAATTTTCCCTACGTGCCTCTCCTTTTCTGTGAATATATTAATTATTCAGAATGATCAGTTGTGTAATGTCAGGTATAATTCTTTGCCTCACCTGTCTTATGGGATAACTGGAGTAAAAATTTGATGCCATATTAGGGCACAGGTTATGCTTCTGCTCCATAATTGTATTTTCAAACTCAAGTTCTTAAAGTTGGGCATCTAAGTCTGCATTTAAGCATTAAAAAAACCCAATTTGTTTGTCAAAAGTGTTATCTATCTGCTTTTCTGTCACTTTCAGGAAAGACAAAGAATTCAGGGGAAAGATTTCTAAGAATAATATTTTAAAATTTCCATGGATTTCAGCATCTTTTCAAATAACAGATGATTATGGTCATTACTACTATTGTGAGGTTTCGGTAATCTCATAATATCCATGGGCAAGTTATTTCTCATTGCCAGAATTTGCATCTTCAATCTGGGCTAAAGATCATTAAATTAATAATCACGTGCTCAGCCTGCTAGATTCTGTTGCCTCTCCCCCCTTGCAGCCCAGCTTGGCACTCTGTACGTGTGTTGGTAGATAATCCAGGTTTTAAAAGCTGACTCCCTCTTTATCGTTGTGTGACGCTGGCCTGCAAAGTTCAAGGTAAGGCCATTGTGTCTTGAGTCTATTTTTATTGTACAAAACACTGGATGGAACTTAATTATTTTTTCCATCTGCCAACCATTTTGACTAATTGAACCCTTTGGAGCCAGGAGTCAAGGTTTCCCAATGTAAACCAGACCCTGGAACTCGGCATTAACAGAAATGTTGAAAAATCATGAAGGAATTTTTGGTTCTGAGGTTTGGTTCTGTTTTCCAGAGTCTGACCAGGATTCAGAAGAAACCCAAACCCTCTCCTACATATACATTTTTTTGGGTTCCTTTAGTGTCTCAAGTTTTCCAGGCACTAAAACTCCCCATTACCAAAAAAGAAAAAAAAATAAAAAATTGAAGGATACAACTTAAAGCCACAGAAGTATGGAAATTCCGAGCAAAGGCTCAGACTTCCATTATTTTGGCAAAAGCAGAGCATGCTTGGGCAGCAGTAAAAATGAAGCATAACTTAATACTGGAGGGTTTCCTGATAAATGCTCTGTACTGAAGATTGGAGTGTTAACAATCCTGCAGTATATTTTAAAGTTATTCTCATCAATATTTTTTTCCCCAAGAGAGGGTAACCGGTGTAGCGAATAAGTTCCCTTGCATGTTTTATTTGTTTGATGACTCATAAAGAAGTTTCCAACTGCAATAATATTCCATCTCTAATTTTAGCTCAGAATGTGAAAATCTTGGGATTAGTGACTCTTCCAACAGTGGGAGATCACCAAGGACTGAAAGGTAAGAGGTGTTATTTTCCAGCAGTGATTGCGATACACCTCTGCTGAGACTGGGGAACCACACTCCAGATTGTCCTGCTTGCTAGTGAAGCCCAAACAGGTGGCTTGTGCCTCTTGGTTTCAGCTTTCAGTACACTATATCTGCCTTGATTGAGTTCTTTTTAGAACGCAGTATAATTAAGGTGGCATTTCCATGCTGATGACTACCGCTTCATTCATCTCAGCCTCTTCTGCTATTGGTGCTTCTTTCCCCAGTAGGTCCTCAACTTGCCACCAGCATTAATAACATGCCACTAAAGATGCTTCATCCTTTGTTTTTCTTTGCTGCCTGGCCATTAGGAAGCAGAAGATTCAACGGCTCGTTCCCTTTGACAGAAAACTCATTTTACAGCAGAGCTGTGATACTTTGGAAATGTTTCACAGAAATCAGGGATCTGTCTGAAATTCTACACTGGAGGCAAATGAAAATTTTTAATAGATCTGGGTCTTAGTTCCGCTAATTTCAATGGTTCGTTTCGCTGTTCTGGCAGTCAGGATCCATTAGTGGAACAGAAGGAGAAGCATGTATAATGCATGTACAGCAACCACATTCTAATCTGGAATTTCTTTTTTCTTTTAAGTTCTTATTTTTTAAAATAAATATATAATGACTTACTGACAGTACTTAACAATATCTTATACTAGACACTGTAATACCCCAAATAAATACTTAATTTCTGCTTTCCTGCAACTTCACTAGGATTACATCATGTCAGATTACTCTAAGTCTGCTTTAACCCAGTTTGAAAACACTAGTTATTCAAAGATCTTTACAATTCTTAATTTCATTCCTTGAAATACCTTTTCTTTTGCTTCCTTTATACAGTTTTTCAAGCCCGTGAAGGCCAGAGAGTTGTTGAAGTCAGAACAAGCCTGCAAGGGAGGAAGTTGGGAAAGCATAAAATACTGTTCAGCTGACAACAGAGCTCCCTCCCTCCCTTCCTCTCCCCCTGGCCAGCAGCACCTCGTTCTGCTGGGTAGGGATATAGCTAATTTCGGCACCTAATTCAACCTTCACACTGTTTGATGTGGTAGCAAACGCACCGGTAGTTTTTTTGTGATGTATAAAAGTATCCACGGAGAACGACATGGCCACCATGAATTCAGTTCACATAGGGTCCTCACCACCCATGCGGTTTTGATCTATTGACCTGCTTGTAGATCAGAACCTCTGAGTAAGGAGGGAGGTGCGCACTGCCTTTAACCACCCAGTGAAGTCATTAACATGCGCTCCCTACCATGAATTAAATTAGTTTAGATTCTACTGACGATGCAAATAAACTCATGAAGCATAGCTCTATAGGGCTGCAAACTAACCCATTTGAAAAGACTTGCGCTGCTTTTGTTTATCATTCCATATGATAAACAGCTACCTCCCCAAATTATCAACAAAAGAAATTTTAACCATTCAGCAAATAACAAAAATTGTTTTAATGATAAATAAAAAGTCACAAAGCTCAGCATGTTCTGCTGAGAGCCATTAATGAGGGAAGATGGTGAGGCCTGTGAATTTACGTTCCCTTTTGTTAACACTCTTTTCCATCTGCAATCCGTATACTTGAACTGAACACAGATTCCTTATATAAAAATTAGAACCCCCCCTCCTAGATTTTGGTGCTTATTGTCTTTCAAATGCTGCCTAATCTCGTGCTAAAGTCTTCTGAAAAGCTGAAGCAACTGAGCTCCTAATCCCACTATGTTTCTTTGAAAATCTGGACGATAATGATGACATTAATTATTGTTGCCTTTGACTTTCCTTCCTTCGTAAATATCAGCTTAAAACCCAACTGTTAAAATAGCCTTCCTGTGGTAGGAAGCACCTTATCTTGTACTTTCGTGTCCCTGTAACATCTGCATATGGTGCTCTGAACTTTGCTGCTGCCCTCAATTAAAAGCAAAACAAAAAAAACCCCCTTGATACTACTTTGTTGGAAAAGGACCTAAACAATATCCTGCTTATTGCAGAAAACCAATACGGTGTGTTCCTCTAGCGTAGAAAATAGGATGCAGTCTTGGGACACAAAGCCTACAAAGTGCCCTTCCCTTACCTCTGCCTTCTGATCCCCATCCCTGTGCTCCACAGGCTTTCCAAAGCTCGCAGAGTTTGTTTCCTGCTCGGTTATCTAAATGGGATATACTGCTATCTCCTCAATTTCCAAAAATTTCTGGCAATTCTGTAATGTCTATTTCGAATTGTGTATTTGGAAATACTCTCATTCTTTTTCACCCTTAAAATGTATTTTAATGACTTGCTTATAAGGATCTTTAGTGCCTCCTGTACAAAAGTTTTAAAATTGGCTGTTTACTTGGTTGCATCTGGCAAAGAGGTTTTAGGTGATTTGGGAATTGCCTCCTCTTGGCTACGTGTTTCAGGTCTCCATAGCAGACCTGGCCAAATCGCTTTGAATTCAGCTGACAGAGTTAGCTGAACAAACAGCTATATGACCCTGTCCCAGCACCAAAACCCAAACCAGTCAGAGAACGGGACTTACGCGAGCTAGTATCCAAACTATAACTAGTCTAAAAATACACACGTGAGAGAAAAACGTAAGAAAATAGTGACTCCTTTGGGCCTGAATTTAGCCAAAATTACATCATTTGTGAATGCAGAGTCTACTTTGCCTGAACCAGCAGTGCACGTACTGACCGTGGGCTCCCTTCTCTTCCCTCCCACATCAGCCCGAGGAGATGTGAGCTCCATTAGACTCCTGCTGCCTGCAGATGGGACACCCTAAACCCCAAACTACAAGACAATACAAAATGAAGACCAGACCGATCCTGGGATAAACAAAACAAGATACTGCCATAAAGTCTCTAGAAACAAGACAACAAGCAGGGAGAAACCTGTTTCACTCACGTTCACATGTTTACGCGTAGCCTGTTGGCTGATCGTAGTATTTTTACGCAGGCAAAAATGCAATAAAAAGAGAGCATGAACACAGGCAGGGTGGATACTGCAGATTTAGGAACCGCAGAGCAAGTCACAGGATCTTCACTGGCCTCAGACACGCAGCAGTGGGTGTTTTCCCAGAGAAGTGTCTGCTGGAGAAGAAACTAAGGAGATAGATGGTGGGATGAACGTTTTTCATCTGAAAATGGGTGTTGGCTCCCGTCAAAAGCTGTCTCAATCTCTCCCCAAGAAAGCTATTGCCAATACTTCTATGCGACTTGGCATGATCATCTGTCTCTTTTTCCAGAGAAAACTGCTACCCTGTCTCCACCCTTTTATGTGATAGTGGAGGCTTAGCAACCGCATGTAGACCTCAGTGACAGACGTGAGGTGAAGAGCTCTGTTCGGTATCTAGATAGGGAAAATATAAAGGTCTTTTGTCAAGGCACTGCAGGCATAGGACATTAAATGCCATAAATGCACTATTTAGTTAAAAAAAAAAGAAAGCAGAAAGCACCTCAGATTTGAGATTTTTAGATTTCAAATCCTTGTAAATAAAGAATGGTCCATTCTAACATGATTTATAAAAAAACCTATAAACAATTGAAAACTTGTGGGGTCAACCACTGCTTGAAATCATTGGTTCAGATGTCCTGTCTTCCATGGGGAAATGATCAGACCCTAGTGATGGGCAATCAGGAATCCCATTCAGAAAGGATTCTCAGAGGCAGCGTCACTTCTGCATGAATTTCAGACTTCTTGACACTGACCTCAGAAAAATCCTGGCAAGTGTTACCACAATTACTATATTTACTAGAATCAAAAAGGATTTTTTTCAAATTCCTCAATTCTTTGCGAATAGATGACATTTAGCTGCATATCGCTGAAGTTCATAATCCTCTTAAAAACATGTGGTCTTGATTTGGCACCATTTGTTTCCATATGATGCTACTCTGTGACTCTATCAGAGAATTGCATAATTTATTTGCCTTGCATATTGAACTGAGGTCTGAATGCTGCTCTCCCAGCCCAGTTACTCCAGACTAATGAACAGTGAGCCAGAACACAGTGCCTGAGAACCAAAATCAAGGAGGACAGTAATCAATGGGCACTTCTATATATTTTTTAAAGAACATACAATGGTCAGTGCAGGGCTGAAATTTCATTTGCTTATAAAAGTGCCCCATTTGTAACTCCCCATTCAGAGTTAACTTAGAAAGCGTTTCATTCAAGTACTGAGTGGTACCTTCATCACTTATTATATCTTTCATTTTACACCCACAATTAATATTACTCACAAATGAAAACCCTCAGTTGCCTGTCTGCATCATCTGTCCACTTGATTGATAGCTGATGCAACTATTTTGGAGCGCAAAAGAGCGTCTGCACATTTGGAGGCTACTTTAGCTGTCTAATTAGGTTTTTAACTCTGCGTGATGCAGAAGTCATGTTCCACCATGCTCCAACCCTGAACTCTTTCATAACACATGATGATCAGGTTTTGGGCCACCTAAATAAGCGAGAAGTTACCAGTTTTATGTCCTGCTAAAGAGGGACATTCAAAATAAGTTTTACGAAATGAAAAGGAAACTGAATGGTGAGCTCACTGACACGTTAAATGCATACTTGCCTCAATATCAAAATTAGGACAGATGCCAAGAAATGTCAACATTTTGGAGTTACTATGTTAAGATTATTATTTTTTAAAAAACATCCAAGAGAACCGCTTCTCTCGGGTGAAATGAAGTGGATTCCTTCAGATAAGTCTACAGGCACTCCTACCTCCACCTGGAAAAACGCATCTTGACTCCTTCCTCCAGAAGGAGCAGGCTGTACTGAGGTTCAAGATATACAAAAAATCTATCTCAACATATGCACGTGCCCACCTTGGAAATCAGCTGGAGTTAAACACATGCTTTAAATTACAGATGAGTGTCCACACTTCCCTGAATGAGGAGGGATTTCGGCACGTATTTACACCCTTTCTGAACCCGGTCGAGATGGAATTCAGTAGGGCTTGGTACCACTTATACTCCACTTGCACAAGCTGGACTAATTCCCCAGCGTTACTGGAAAGCCTCCCTGCTCCGAGGAGCAAACACGCTTCTGGACAGGCTTTCCCAATGGTTTCTGCAAGGAACGCTCGGGTCCATGTAGACAGGAAACCAGGTTTGCCTTGTCACGAGGGACAATTCTCCTGTGCCAGTGATTCATTTCACACCAAAACAAAATTTCTTTTATGCAAAAGCTGAAATAGCTTAGATGTATGAGTTGCTGACTCATATGACTTCAAAATCAGGAAATTTCATTCCACTAGATTATCATCATCAGGAGGTAGATTGTTAAATGATGGTTAAGTCAGTAAGTATATTCTTCCCACAGAAGATCACCTTGGGAGAGATGCAGGAAAGGAAAGTAAGTATACTATAGTAGTATACTCTAGGATAATTTCTGCCTTTACTTTGGGGAGGTTTCCCACGATACTTTATCCCAAGGGCCTACTTTTCCTTATTTATAGTATATATCTAGAGTAGAAATTCAAAGGAGTAAAAACTTGCAGGAGATTTGGGGGCTTCTAAAATGGCAATCATGACATAAAAATCAAGAGCATCTTAGTTTTTAAATAACACTAGTGTTTTCTGCAAAATTACGATTGGTTACATTTTGATTTTCTAGGTTTGTTGCAAATGGTAGCAAATTGGACAACATTTGCCATCATAATTGCTTTCTGTGTGAAGAGGTCTTTTTCAGGCTGGGCTGGCTGCTGCTGTTTTAATCAGAAGGTTGTCTATTTGTATGTTAATAGTTTCATCCTGGTTTATTAGGCTTGTTGATGAAAAAGCAAAAATCAGATGCTTTACTATATTCAAGCTTCACTATTAATCTGTGATTTTTTCGGTGCCAACACAGAACCATTTCAGCATCCCCTGCCTTAAATCCTCTTAATGAAAGCATGAAGAATGACAAAATACTTCCTTTCATAAAGCAGAAGGCTGTGCCAATTCACTTTCAACATGCTCATTCAGTGGAACTGAGGTAAATATGTTGCTCCACAGGTGCTTTTCCTTGCAATAACATACTCCCTAGTAATCCATTAAATTCATCTCATGCTCTGTTTAGTGCCTACTCTGTGAACTGCCTAGCTGGTTAAGGTCATTGTGATAATAGCACCAGGTTAAACAGCATGGGTATGATGAACTCCGACATTCATCCACTGCGGCCACAATACAGATAAGACACGATGGGCAGCATTACATGTGTAATATCTACTCAGACCGACACAATCTCTTCCCCTCTGCAGCTCCTTACAAGCAAAAAACCTTGGGATGAGGCAAACATCTTCAGCCCCAAATCTCAGGACTCCTTAAAACAATTTAGCGCCTTTAGAAACAACCGATCAGCAGCTGGAAACTTGTCTCTTTTCTTGCATTAATTGAACTAGTCCAAACGATTGAGCGGGAGGAGGCTGACTCGGGGGGTACCTGTGCTCGTGCCATCCGAAACAGCACTGCTGCTCTCCTCGTGCCATCCCTGCCTGGGGAGGAATGTGAAAGCCATCGTTGCTTCGTCCGTAGCACAGTATCTTCACATCGCAGGGTTTAAAAACACACTCGGTATAATTCTTGGATGATAAGCTCTTTCATTATGGAGTTCCTGTTAAAGGCAGACAAATAATTGCCAGTTAGTAAGTCGCTATTAAATTCAGCCCAAATTCAGCCCCAGCAATCCTTTCCAAAACCTGACAGGGTTTATTTTATTATTTCCTTTGCAGGGTGTTGGGAAGTGTAATCACTGGTAACTAATCAAACTTCTTTCAAATACCCACAAATATATAAAGAGAATGAAATGATTAATTATTGGGCTAAGCCATTTCAAACGAGACCTCATCTAAATGAGCAGATTTATTTCCAGAGCAAGCTGGGTGTAAATTTAGCTGGTTTTCAAAGCTCTGAAGCTAAAGCATGCTTGGATTTGAGGATGGAGTGGGTTATGGGTGGCTGTACAACCTCTCCCAGACATCCAGCAAAGCATGGCAATAAAAAAAAAGACTGCAATTTTACAAAATAATTTTCTAAACAAATTGTTACCAGGGTTAATAAATGCCACCATTGGGTACTGTTAATTACAGGCAGGAGTAGGTTGTGGCATTAAACTGAGAGGGTTTAGTCTGGTCAACATCTTAAAATTTTCAGTATTTAAACAAGCATTTCCCCACCCCCACCCCCCCGATAATTGTTTCATTCAAGGAAAAGAATTAAAAATGTCTTGTCAGCTCTCCTTCCCCAGGTTTATTTTGTTCCTGTGGTTTCCCAATCAGTTCCTCAACCTGCCTCATTTGTCGTTTAATTCAGGATGGAGCTTTAAGGAGTAAAGAAAACTGAAACGTCTTTGGTTTCCCTCTTGCTATCCTCAAAAATCCCTGGAATTTGCTAAAATCTTGCCACAGGAACTTGAACTTAGCACCATTATCTACCGCAGTCGTGATAATCATAGATAATCTCTAGCAGTCTCTTTTCTTTGTAATCTCACAGGCTCATCTCTATATTTAAAAAAGGAATATCGTATGAATAAAACCATTTCATCCATCCAAACCCAAGTGCACAGAACTACCATACCCGTCTCCAGGCATACGCAGCATTGCCCACATTAAGAAATCCACCATTAGAAACAAGTTAGAATTGCTGTATATGCTGAATACTCTTGTTCTCAGGCACAAAATTAATTGGTGAGATTCCGGTTTATGCAGAACGATGCACACATTTCTTCACATACTGAATGTATTTAACAAAATAAGTATCAGCCTCACCAAGGCCCTTCTTGAAGAAATAAGAAGAACTTAGCTGGTAAAGAGGTCTCAGTGCACACGTGGGTATGGCACCTGTGCTCTGCAAGTGCTCCCGGAGAGAAACTGTCAGCACCAGAAATCTGCTCTTAAATGCAAACAACCGTTTATGGAAAGCACCTCCCTGATTTGTGAATATCTGATCACAGCTAACGCGAGCGGTCCCCGCCGTGGAAACCCTCGGTGAGGAGGCTGAGGTGTGCCGACCCGTGTCCAGCCCTGCAAACCCCGACCTAAGGAAGTTCTGCATGCAGCGTTTGCGCTGTGCAGTTTTATTTTCTGTGGCACGCATTTAACAGCCCAATATTTTATACTTGTCCCCGAGGTAATTGACAAAACACGTTTCTAATGTTATTTAACAATTTTAATGACAGCGGCTGAAAGATACATTAAAAAAAAATAACATTCTAAGCCAAACATTTTTTGTCAAATGACACGGTTCCCAAATTTGCTGTTCCATGGCACCCTATTTCTGTAAAAACTCTCACTGAGGCTGTAGGTCACAAAAGAAGAATGAAGCCTTGGAAAGAGATACAATGACTACTTAATATTGTGTGGGATTATATGCAGTGGCCTGTGGCAATTCCTTATGTCTCTCTGGGTAGCGATGCTTTTCCAGCATCATTTTTTTTTTTTGTCATCACACAACTCCATTGTGAAATATTCTTTTCATGAAGGAGGAAGAAAGAGCTGGTTACACCCTGCAGTGTTTTGGGGAAGACTAAGAAGCGTGGTTTGCAGGGAGTATGTGTGAAATATGACATTTCATTATGTGTAATTATTTTTTAACCAGTAATGTCCATGTTGAAATGAGTTTCTTATTTTTGGAATGCATGGGGAGTGGTTGGGGAGGGGAGTCATGTTTTTTCCCTGTTAATAAACTCAAGTCATTCTTATGCTAAAGTAATTTCTCAACAAAACAAATTTCTCTCCATCTGGGTAATGGCACACCCAAATGTGATTACATTACAAGGGATTTTAAATTAAATTTCAAGGTAGGAGCATTATTAATCCAATGCATTTGTCTTTATTATCATTGGATCTAAAACAATAAAAGACTTGAACTCACTTTTAAATGGCAGTTCAGTGCTTGCTTCTTACGGCAACGTGCGTTTGATCTGAAAACCTCAGAAATCGATGCGTTTTGGGTCAGGCCCCAAAACTCTCTCAAAAGACGGAGCAGGAATGGCTAGATCCATCCCAGAAAGACAGGGGAGTTACAGAAGAGGTTCACGTGGTTTGGATTCTTTCTGAACTTACATGAGAAGTATCAGAGGCTGCTCCAAGAGGTTTTTTTAAGTCACAGCGCTGACAGGGCTATGAAGAGGTGGGACATACAGAACCGGCACCGGCAGGAATACACATTTGCCAGACTTACAGCAAATCAAGTCATCACCTTGAAAAATCAGTGTTCATATTTTTAACAAACTGCTAAATGTTGCCGACCCCGATATTTCAAAAAGAAACGTTTACACGCACATGTGAAGGAACTGGATGCCCAAATGACTTGTGTTCATCTGCCTTCTTGTGTTCGCAAGCACTCAGATTACATTTCAGATGCAAAACCAATTTTGTTTAAACCCATAGCCAACAAAATGCAGTAAATAAATACAGAATGCATTAATCCCTCTTGAGTACTGTTTTTCAATCCATCACACATGAAACCTCAACTATCTCTGCTTATGAAATGAATGTGATCAGAATTTGTCATCACAGCATTATTTGTCCACTTTTTCCTGGGGAAACCTGACAGCTATCAGCTGATTACATTTGATCCAGCAACACAATGCTGATTTTACCAACTCTTCATCACAAGAGCAAAAAAAAAAACCCAAACCACTGAGTAGCGCACTAAGTATCGTTATTACAAAGTGCTACTGTATGATTTTCTACGAAGCAGCAACTTTACAAAATGTGCCCATTTCTGAACATTTCTGTCGTTGGAGGACTAGCAGGTTATGTTGTTTTTCATGGGGGCTTTCCCTTTGCCACCCGGATTGGGGGACTGGGCTGTTCAATGCAACATTTCTGGGCTTAGTTTCGTTTGCGTTGGAAATACATTACCCTAGTGCAACTGCGTGCATGTAAACGCACGCTTGTGGCAGCGGCTGCCCACACAAATGTATGGGTTTTTTTAGCTAATACCCGTGTTCCCTTTAACAATATACTCTCTCAGAGAGCCCCACTGCAGCGCAGAGGCAGGTATTGCCTTCCAGCGTGTGTACCCACTGCCACGCACAAACAACTCAATCTTCACAGCGTATTCCCTCAGCAACTGCCTGTGCGTGAGATTTCCAAATGCTCACACATAATTCTCTCAATGGAGAGTACAGCCTGATTATGACAAACTCCGTCAATTTTATTAGCCGCACAGATGTTATAGATGTATGTGAAAATCAGCCATAACTCTTCCCATGATGTGCATAGCGGCACTGCTGCAGACTGGGTCTTTTCCCCTCCGCAGCCCAGGGCCTACGGGCTTCCTGCCATTCCACCTCCATGTGGGCCCCGAGCTAAGACGATCTTAAAAAGAGAAGTATTAAAAGGATTAAAAATGACACTATTGAGCCAGTGGGTGACTGCAACCACGGAGTCCTGGCTGCTGCTGCAAACTGAGGCAAAAAGCAGGGATGCGATTGTGGCCCTGCGTTCTTGCTGTGCGCGGGATTTCTCCTCCAAGGTGCGCCCAGCTAACCTGCCGACAGGCACTCGTCCCCCAGCGAAGGTCTCTGATGCTGAACGCCATGTGGCCAAGCCTGGCCGCATCTCTGAAGCTGACCAGGGGCACAGTCGAGCTGCGCGACCGCCGAGGTCCTGCCATCGTTCTTCTTTAAACTTGCCGCGGGGCCACGATGCTCGCTACGTCCGTCTACGCAAGGCTGGATGCAAAAGGCGCTCTTGAAGAGCTGTGAGAAATACTTGCACCAAGATCATTCAGCCAAAGCCTTCCCCGCCTCCCAGCACTGGCTCTCAAAGGCTCAGCAAGCAGAAGGAAAGAGATGGATACAACTTAAAGAGAAAGATGAGGCCTACAGGGGGTTGTTGGTTTAAGTCCCTATTGCAACGTGCCTCTAGGAAGCCAGGGAAGGAAGCTGAGATGCAGGTTTGTTGTGGAGAGGCAGGTCCAGGAGTGAGGAGACCCATAAAGACTCAGCCCTTACCCCTCTGCACCTCCGCCTTCCCATCTGTAAGAGGTCCTCAGGTTTAATAACCTAGAGCGCGCAACGGGCCATGAGCGAGGGGTGAAAGTAATCAGCAACTGTGAAGTACGGAGAAACCGCTGGCGAAAAGAATCACATAAATGCAAAGTTATTACGGGCACCCAGTTACCATAGTGATTGGTGTCTCAGAAATGCTAATAATAGTAAAATAAATAATACAGGCCAGGCAGGAAGAGCCCCTAGAGATGAATGTGAGCTGCTCCCCTCCTGAGGGACTGCGTGTACTGCTTTCTCAGCGCTCCTCGCCCCGCGCTGGCTCCGGCTCAGCTCCCTCCCGGGGTAACACACTGTGCTGCTGCGAGAGCGCTGGGTCAGCCAAGTGAAAGCGGAACTTTTAAGTGCTTTATTATTTTCAGGAGTCGTCAGAGAAAACAAAACCCCCACAACTGCAAATAATTGAATACGTCAATAATATTTTGACTTGTTCATGTCTTGCAAGGTTTACTGTAGCCCTGTTAAGTTCTTTATTGCTGTCCCTCCAGCGATATTAATTAAGTTCACCATAGGCTCACAAGTCCTTTTTTCCCCACCTTTTTTTTTTTAAAAAAAAAAGCAAGCAGTTTTCCCAAGTATAATGCCTAGCAATGGGAGTTGTAATACAGTGGAAGCCACCCAGACGAAGGCAGATTAGAAGGAATAAAGATGAGGCATCCTGCAATGTGATGGTCAACGTTTCTCCACAAATAGGAGAAACGTTGGAGAGTAGGAGTGTTGGTCAGTGCCAATCAAAATAAGAATAAAATTCTGTAGCAAGCTTTGGCCAAGAACACAGCAGTTTTGTCCAGGTTTTGCTCACTGAAGGCCACTCAACATTCACATCTCTCCTTCAGTTTCTGACTCCAGCCATACATGCAGCTGATAAATTAGGCTAATACTTTACCGTAAAATACCCAGAAGCACTAACTCCACCACTGAGAACTGTACCTATGGAACCACCACTGATACCGGGCAACTGTTCGTGAGCCCACCCAGCTCTTCCTGATGTCTTTGCTTGCAGTCTGCGCAAGGATGCTCAGAGGGAACAATTTCTGTATCTGGCTGGACTACAAGGACACTCTCATTCTGGGTCACTGTGTGCCAAACCAGTGAAGGGAAGAAAAATAACATGGTGCAAACAATACTCTGGCACAATCTGGCCCTGTGCAGTGTCCTTCCTGGCCTCTGGGCAAATCATTCAAACCACCCCAATTAATCTCTTCCCGGTTTAACGCTAGCTAGATACACTATCTGATGGACAAAGGTGCTGAAGAAGGATTGTTTTAGTTCTTGGAACAGTCCAACCTAATGGAAAGTACCAGGGAACCTTCTATCTACCAACTTAATCCTGAATCAACACAAGTGTTTCAACAGGGCTCCTGGCCACTGGGGTGATGAAGCAACACAAAGAAGAGAGATGAGTCAAGTATGACACTCACATGGCAGGACTGGGAGACAGGAAAGAAAGTGGAGGTGGTTGATTAGGAAGATGAGGTGTTCAATTTTTGCCGTGACTCATGCATACAAATCAATCAGTGACAACATGCAGAGACATCATGAGAAAAGATGAGGGAGAGAAAAAACAAAAAAATTTCCCACCCTTTCCAAGCATGGAAGTAGTAGAAGCAGAAGGGAGTAAAAAGCCTGATGGTACAGAAGGAATAGGAAGGGAAAGGCAAAGGCTACTTAAAAACTCCAGTTTCCACAAGTGGGGTTAAATTAAATTTCTCACACTCTCAGGCAACAGAGATGGCTGTTGAGATGTAAATGAATCAGTAGATTGTAGGGTAGCCAGCGTAAGAAAGATGATGTTGTAGACAGAAAACTTGCAAATTGGTATAATAAGCAGAGCACTGAATAAGCAGGAAGGAATTGAGCTTTATTTGAGCAACAGTTTGCTCATACCTAGATGAGTTTTGAAGACGTTGACGCGTGATCAGTGATAGCCATCTCCCAACCTCCAAATGCTTCTCTGTACGTATGATTGTACAAACCAGCAGATCTACTGCTTGCTGCACGGCCTTGTTTCTTGGGAAGAGGGGACTGCCAGCACCAGAGGAATGGACTGAAAAACATGATGTTGGAAGACGAAATGGAGCAAGAAGTCCACTATTGATCAAAAGAGACTCAAAGTTGGATAATCAGCCAAAATATTTTTAGGGATTAAAGGCTTCCTCCCTCAGACTTCCCACACAATCATCCCAGCTCATGGCTGTATGAGATAAACCATTTTTCCCTATATATTTGACTGAAGAAGAAAGAGTTAGGAGGTTGAGTGTTTCTTCTGAGACAAACATCAAGGACCTTTTCAAGAAGACCAGATGCATTTTGTGTTCTGTTCCTCAGCCTCTCCAGCACGTATGCCATGTTAACCAAGCAATGATGTTGCTTCTACCCTCCCACAGTAATCTTCCATACACGGGATTTGGGATTTTTTTCAGTAGAACCAAACAGTTTGGCCTACTGCTATATCCAATTATGTCACACAATTATCCCCTTTCTGTCCCTTCTGCTTGTGGCCTGGTTCTTTTATGAATATAAAACCTATCCCTACATAACATTACAGTAGTATTTTCCTACAGGAGCAAGTGAGGAATATAGAAACAGGCTGCAATTTTCATTAGCAGTTACATCTGCTCTTGCTATGTAAACAGTTTCTCCTTCCCAGGCCATTGCATCCTGTTGCAGGCAAAAAACTTAATCCTGCTCTAGAGACTACAAAATCAGTTTCCATGGGAATAATATGTGATGTCAGAAATCTGCTTTCCTTACTCCATAGGAGGATTTCAAAGGCACAGATCCTCATGGGCACAAGTCACATAAGAACAAATCCTGGTTTGAACATTTTGCTCACACAGACTCCAGGAAGACACAAAGATGTTCACCTAAAACACTGGTCCACCTGCTTGCATTGTATCTCTGAAGAGTCTTTCTATGCTTGACTCCAATCCTCCCTACCCGTTGTTTCATTTCAGCCTACCGTCGATTTTAATCTCCTTCTACAATGCTCTCAGACTCACTTATTTCATTATTTTACTGTTCACCCCTTGCATATTCGTACCAGAGCATGACACCAAATGCAAAAGGAATTGTGTTAAATAATTCACGAATAACCAGAATCAAGCTCTATAAGGTTTCAAGATGGACAAGTGAAGCAGTGTGACATTACCTTCTATAGCCATACACTTTTAATCATTTCATCTGAAAAAAAAAAAACATGCTCAAAGTTTTCAGTATCTGTTCTAGGCCACAAAGCTATCCTACTTAGTCAATTCATTACAATATTTCATCTATTCAGAAAAAACCCAACCTACTCATAAATGATAAGCTTACAATATGGCAAGATTCAAATAAAAATAAGTCATTTGAGCAGAGCATGAAAACCACTCCCCTTATCTCAGAAGAATCAAAAAAAAGTATAGATATTGCATGCTTCAGAATATAAACTCCTTCTGTTTGATGGGAAACAGGATGAACCTTCCACAAAACCAACCATGTTCACAGCTGTCCACCAAAGAGTTACTCTGAAGTTTCCAGTACTGGCCAGTGTTGGATGTAACTCAAATACCAAACTTAGTACACGACTGGTAGGCCTAAGATGTCAATGACAGCTTTCTTTCCTCTCCATAGTATTTTTCCTCCCAAGTAGCACCTAACTTGAAAGTGAAGGGGTTCTTCTACCAGAGACTTCTAAAACCCATTAATCATAACTCAAGACCAAATTGCTGATGAGTCCCATGGTGGACATCGCAAATCAAGCAATGGCATATTGAAAGTGTAAAGCTGTGTTTATGGCACGCTTCAGCTACTTCTTGTAAGATAAAGAGACCCTCAAACTACCTTAAAGCCTTGGTAGTTCAAGTTCAAACACATAATAGTGCTATAATCGTGTTTGCTATGATCAAACAATAAGCGTGCGATTGTTACTCATTCCCTTAATGACTAGTCTGCAAGTGACTAGTCAACCGATAAACATACAGATGTTAACTAACGAATTTGAAAAGACTGACGTAAAGTAATCCTAAACTTCCTTAACGATCTCAGAGTGCAATTTCTCCAGTTATCTATTCATGGTCCATAGTAAATGAATTCGTCCAGTTCGAGAATTGTTTTAAGTTCCAGTGTGCCATGCCTGCTGCATTTCCAGCACTGTGAAAGAACTCTATTATTAACTATTGTGAAATAACACCTGGAAACAAAATTTCCACCAAAGCTATTGCTTTGGTTTAGGAAAAACATAATTAAACAGCCCACATTGAGAAGCTAGTAGGATTCTTACCGATGAATGGATGTCCTGGTTATGTGTGTGTGTATATATATATATATATATATATAAAATTTCAAATTTACAAAAATAGGATGTGTGCTACCAAGAAAGATGATGATTCTTTCCCTCTGCTAAAGGGAATGTTGTTTCATGACCATTTCTGTTATTTTAAGGCTGACTGTTGAACAGGCATACTTTACTTTTTAACATGACACAGCAGAATTTCCAGTAACAAGTTATTTATGCCGTTCAGCACAGGTTTTTTGTCCAGTAATGTTAGCAACACAAAGTCTTTTAAAGACGTGATTTGGTAGCACTTGTTCCCTTCCCATCCATAGGAGAAAACTGTAATCATTATTTGTAATAGTTCACAGTAAGGTGGACACTGGTTTCATTTAAAGCGATGCTATTCCTATCTAGAAGTGCTGGGATTTAAACATGTGACTCCCATTAACATTAATGGGAGTTATACGTCTAAAACCTCTGCACATTGTGATGGGAATATGCTCCATGGAATCCAATTAATCTGAAGAACATTGCATGCATTTGGGGACGTTCTTGTTGTACAATTTCACTGGCATATGGGTTTGCCCTCAATAAAGCTTGCTAGTATCTGGTAACAAAGACATTAACAAACTACTGTACATTTAAATAAAGGAAGACTAGACTATATGTTTTCCCAGCTCAGTGTAGGCAGCTACAAAGACGCTTTTGAGTGTAAACAAATAAAGAATTGAGAAAATAAGGAAGAAGATGGTATTTTAAGAATGTGAATATTTGGGGAATGCCTGGGGAATGAACACAGAGGAGGCTGTTCGTTTATAGGTTAGATGCATTTTCAACAGGAACCGAGCAAGTAGAAAAAAAAGAAAAGAAAAAATATGGAGGGAGGATAAAAAGAATATTCAGACTCCGGCTGTTTCCCACACACCGAAGATAATAATGTGAATGGAAGTGATTTTGTTTTAGGGGTCAGAGCAGAGGCTGATAGTGCAACCTTTCCAGATCCTGAAAAACATCATTTGATTAAAATAACTGGCCCCGTTGTTCTTGTGAACCTAAGGAGGCTATTTTACATGATGAAGACAAAAACAGCAAAGCAGTGAACAGAAAGTTTTAGTGCTGCAGAGACACACTGCTGCTGGAAAATGTAACAGAACATTAAAGCACATGATAAGTAAGCAAGGATCAGCAAAAAGTTAATAGGAAACCACAATGACAATATGTCCGTGCAGTTCAGCGCAATATTTCTCTCCCTTTTTTCCCCCCTCTTCTAACAGGATGAGGAATTTAACAGGACACAGGAAAGCAATATCTTACTAAAGAAAGAAAGGAACAACCACAGATAAGAAAATAATGGTTTTTGCTACTAAACAAGCTATTCAATTTTAAGAACATCTGTTTTTAAAAGTTTGACAAGACCTCACTTGCCCAGATCTTGATGATCCTCAGACCTTCTTCAGAAAGGTTTCCTTTCCCTAAATGAAGAAGTATGTGACCAGAATTGTCAGAAATGAATCATTACTTTGAAGGCTCAATTTGGAACAAGTTTTAAGGCCTGGTACTCACAGAAGGATGTTTAGGTCTTTCGGAGGAAGCAAGAGCCTTGAAACCACCTCAAATCAGAGATCTGCCTGAGAACCTGCGTGGGCAAGCTACACGCAATGGGTGCAGACCCACCTCCCTGTATAGCACCCTGTACAACTGTAGATTTGTTTATGTCAGCTTCTACAGATGAGTTCAACCCGTTTCGTTCCTATAAAGGCTGCAAAGTTTTGTGTTTGCCTTTGCGATCCACTGCATAACCAAGGGACAGACCGAGAACAAGGAGGTGAAAACACCCAAGGCTCTGCGGCCCCGCATTTGGGGGAATCGGAGAAAACACTTGGACTACAGGGAGTAGCTGAACTGACAGACTGAAAAATTACCTGAAAGCTTCTAAATATAAAAAAGGAAAGTCATCAAGCTGAAGAATTACATTTGATGACTTTTTTCAAAAGTGTTTTTAAAACCTCTTGCTGAACTAGGAGGGGTTATTTTTATTTTTTTTTGACAATCTAAAACTCTCACTGCTAAGTCTGATAGTTGAGGAAGTCCCAGAACTTGCACACATACCAACATGTAGGGGCTTGCTTGGATGCAAGGTTTAATATGGCCTATTGTGATCAGAAAAGGAGAAAAATACATTTTCAAGCTTCTTTTGACAGTGAGATATAGTACTGGGAAGGAGTTATTACAAAGAAGAGGGCAAACTGCAGATGATAAAAGTTCAAGAAAAGTTCAGTCTGTTCCGTGCCCCTGAAATTGAGACAACATGAACGCTTTCCTCCTCCTTCTAAGAAGCAAGCTGGCATTGTGCAACGGTTTTGTCTTGCCGGCTGTTTTGCACTAAGCCACAGATAGAGGAGGCACCATCACAACACTTCCCAGAGATGCAGGGCATCAGCCTACCTTCTGCCGGCTGTCTAAAAGGGCATAATTTAACCATCTGGGAGACAGTTATCACTTTGTACATCAGGGAAGTGTCTAGGAGTCACGTTCCAAAATATCCTCGTGGCCCAGAACAACAGAACAAGTGCTGCATACCTGAGGAACAAGGCAGGGCTGTCAGGCAGTGGAACACAGTGACCCCAGCTGTGTCCCCTCCAGCACCACTGACTCTCCCCATTCGACACCCCAGCAGCAGCAGAGCTTTGCCATCACCCACGGGATGTAGCCCCAGCCTTGGAAAAGCCCTTCAGCTGCTCAGAGGTGGCCCAGGAGGGCCACCACAGAGCCTGGGCACCATTTCACGCAGAGAAAGCACACTAACCCAGGAAACGCGCAGCCAGAAGTTGCGTGACAACACACACAGCGTTTCACTGCCACATGCAGAGCATTAGTGGACCAAAGCCTTTTCTTCTCCCGCAAGAAGTAACAGCTTGTCTGAAGTGTAGAGTCTTCTTTATTTCAGATTGCTGCCAACTCTGCGCATCTTTTTGTGTTTGTCCCTTAATCACGCAGCTTTTTTCTCCTAGCAGAGCCATGACTACAAAGTGTTAAAGCCAACAAAGACCATTTGCAATTCATCTTTTAACTTGGTATTAAATGCCCATTTTACAGAAAGCAAATACATCTTTCTTAACAAAAAAAAGAAAAAAGACAGAAAGAACAGGACCTGCACTGTTTTTACAGGCCATAATTTAAACCTGATCCTGAAAAGTAATGTTAAAATGATAAACACGTTGTTTGCGATTTATTAATGTTTAATGATGATGTTATTGAACATGGAGATTAGATCCCTATCAGATGTGGTTTTGAAGAAGATACCTGGACTATGGAAAGATTTTCAAAGGCATTTTTCTTGTTAAGAAAGAGTGAGCTCCTTGTATGTGTCTCCTTCTAAGTATCTTAAAAACACATCAAGTTTTTTCACCGTCCAGTTCAGATTTCAGAACTGCTGTTTATCTGTTTTTCATTGTAGAGATCTTTAAAAATAACTATAATTAATGAGGGGTTTAGGCCTTACTGTATACACACACAAGTTTATCTATCTACCCATAGACATAGACACATTTTAACTTTAAGATGTGGTTTAAACTTAAAGGACCGATTGCAAAATACTGGCAAGGACCATTTTATTTAACAAAATATCCAGTGGTTTGCCTAACATCTAATTCCGCAATGACCTCACTGACGTTATCATTTTCCAAAAGGCTAATAGAGAGAGGTTTTTTAGGGTAAAAAAGAAGAGCTAAGCCTCAGAATATGGGTGATCCAATGCTTGTGCAAAAGAAAAGTCACTCCAGGCAACGCGTAACCTTACCTGACCTATGAATAGATACTGCCTCCCCTCCCCACTTTCCGTTTACTGAATCCAAAATTCCCCCAAACACATAAGATGACCATTCTTATCCCATGGTACCCAAAACAACACGTCAAGGTTCCCGTTAGGACGGGGTGCCAGCCTGCAGCACCAGGCACCAATCGCCTGGTCCGGTCCCCTCCTGCCTGGGCTGGCCCAGCAGAAAACACTGCTCTTGCTGAAGACCACCACAATCATGCAGGTACACTATGGGGAAGATGTAAGTGTTGAGGGACTACAAAAAAGCAGCAACTTTAGAAGTAAATCTTTTAAAATTTAAACAAAAGCCAAACAAACAGTCCTAATTTTACCTTTGGAACACACTGGACAGCAAAAGAGCAGAAAATAATGTATGAATAATGCTCACATCCCATTTATTAGTGTTCTGAGCTGTGCACACGCTCTGTACGTTCTACATGTCTATCTACACACGTGTCTAAAGAACTTTAAAAAGAAATCAGATGACAATTTCAGTATATATTTCATTTTGAAGAGGAAGATCTAATTCCTGTGTTAAGTCTATATACCAGTCCCTGGCACAACAGGCCTGAAAGCAGAATTGTATGTGTGTTAAAAACTAATCATTTTTTATATATAGGCCCAGTTGTGACCAGAATAGTTAGTATCTTACAAGACCAAAGAATATATGGTAGACTTAGATGGACTTTACTCCATAGAGAGGTTAATTCATAATATTCTAATTCAAGTTTCTACCTCCCTTCAAGGTACTTGATACAGAAGAAACATGCTAACGGTCTGGTGCAGAACAGAAAGACCTGGATTCGTTCTTCTAAAATATGCTATTGCCTGTTCAAGCTAAGAGAGAACAAAAAAAAAAAACCCTACTTTTTCAAGGATGGTAACTTTCTAATAAATCCAATGCAGAATGCTACAGAGAGCACTTAAGAGCACACTGACATAGTACTATCTACAGAATTATGGACAACCCTAGGACCCTGCCAGGTTGAAGCTTAATACCAGAAATAGAATAAATTGATTCAAGAAGTCATCTTGAACACCACTGTTCAGCCTGAGTGCAGTTCAGTCTCTAATGATTAAATGTTACTTCTTTATAAGCTTCATTCTGGCCAAAACTATCTTACATTAATATTTTCATGAACTACATCCCAAAATAAACATTTTATATATGATACAAATACCAAAGTCACTTCAGTTCACTTATTGTGGTCATGACCACTTTGGCAAGATTTTGGGGAGGGAGGAGAAATTCAATAAATCAGATATTTTCATGATTTAGTGTTTGCAAAGGTCAGAAACCAGCACACAATATCTCCCTACTCTGAATTACACATCAGTTAATAGAAAGAGCAAAATTTTCCAAGAATCCAGCCAAAATCTGGCATCTGACAGAGGAACTTCATCAATGTGTCCTATCCTTTGGGCTCCTCCCTCCCACCATTACGTCCTGAAGAAATACAGTACAATAATAGACATAAGGACTAGTTCTTAAATTAAGAAACTGACAGCAGGGGAAGGATGAATGGTGAGAAACTTTTTTTCCTTTAATGGTGTTGTGCTTTCAGTAGCTAACGTTGTAGCATTTGCACTAGAAGAAGATAAACTAAGAGAATTTGGTGACAGAGGGGGAAGTTGAGCTTTGTGCTTCAGATGAGATTGCAGCATCTGTAAAATCAAAGTATCTCTGGGATTTTTGTTTTAGCCAGTATTTAAGAAAGGTTGGGGCATCTGCAAATCCACAGCCAAATTTCAAAGACAGAAAGTACATCTCCAGAGCACTGGGGATGGCCATTGCAGGTGACTTTCTTCTAAAACAGTAAGTCTACTCTGTTTCGTATTTATCTGGACTGCTTGCTCCCTTTGCACCAGGCTGTTTTCTTCTGATCTATTCTGTCACAGCTGGCTTTTGACAGATGCACACATGAGGAATATTTGTGAGGTGTTGGGGAAAAAAAAAAGGCCAAAATGTTGGACTCCGTGCT
This sequence comes from Burhinus bistriatus, assembly GCA_013397275.1. NCBI lineage: Eukaryota > Metazoa > Chordata > Aves > Charadriiformes > Burhinidae > Burhinus > Burhinus bistriatus. Next base: position 308,256 of record VYXH01005096.1, on the reverse strand, counting down.
GTGATTTGCTGTCTCGTTTCCTTAGTCGGGGGGTACCAAGCATGTCCTCATCCAAACGTCTTTCCTCTTCCCTTTCATTGATTTACCAACAATGTTTGGTCTGAATAAAATACAGCAAAAGACCCAAGACAGAGCTGTGCATACCACTTCCCTGCCCCACTGGCAGGAATTCCCCGTGAAGAGAAAGCGCCCACTCCACGCTGTCTTCACTGGCGATGCTCTGGGCATGCTGCACAGGCTGACACACTTTGGTGAAGGCACTTTCTGCACAGACGAAAAACTGCGGATTTCTGCTTTCCTAAGCCAATAGCAACTCTGCAGCACTTAGTAAGGCCACCCGACACGTGTAATTGATATGAAAGGAGCAAGCCAACAGCCAGGAACTGGCAGGGGTGCCCCAACACATGCCCCTCCTGCATATATCATAGCATTAAAACCATCAAACACTCCTGGTAGAAAAGCAAACAAACAAGACCGGCATAAGACCAAGATACATAAAATGCCCAAAGCAACATTAAATCATCTGAAGATATTCCCATTAAACAGAATTATTGTCCCCATTAAGAATCAATCAAAGCTATTTAGAATCATTGGCTATTCAGCCAGTTCCCTGGGAGACTTCCCGATTAAGCAGATTTTCCATGTGGGTTTCTTGTGATTAAAGGCCCTATCTTGCAACTCCTTGCTCATATCTATCCTCCTAACTCAAGTGAGCAGTCCTAATGGATGAAGAGTGCTGGCTTACTCATCTCATCTACATTTACCTAATTCTGCTGATTTCAGCTTGATTTGCCTGACAAGAGGAGATCAAGCCAAGGGACCTACTCTCAGAGAACCGAGTTTGCAAAGAGAATTATTACAGTCCCGCCTACAGTTAGACACAAACACGCACACGGTGAGAACTGCCCAGGCTCCGGAGCACCAGAGCTTCGGTCAGCTCTAGTCCGGAAGGCACGTAGCCGTGTTAGCACAAGACTGCGAAGGTGCACAGAAATCCACCTGAGAGGCAAAACTTTTTACTGCAGACACATTCACACCCTAATGTGTCTAAATGGTTTCCTGACCAAAGCTGGCTCGTGCCCCAGGGGCTTGGAGCTAGCCTGTGACAGCACCAGACTGCGTAGACATGTTCTATAAGGTAAGTACATCCTATATTGACAGCATTTAGTTGATCCTTCATAATAAAATGTGTATTCTACTGGTCGCTAATTGACTGGCCTGCTGACTGTCTGAAATTGCCTGGAGACAAAGAAATGAAATGGGACAAATTACTTTAAGAGTAATTATATTAATAAAACGTAACGCAGTTTTGTCTGCCATCTAGAAATACTGTTAGCGTCAGGCAGAAGAGCAAGCGAGAATCGCAGATGCCACAACTCAAACCAGAAATTAAGGACTTGCTCTTTTTTAAACCAAACTTGTATTTGCCATGATTTCCATAATTTATAACCCTGGAAATTAACCTTGACATCCACCGATTCCCATGTTCCAAGTCTCCTAATATATTCTTTCCATAGATCTTCTGCCCCACCCTTTCTGTGGTCCAAACAGGATTTCTGAAGGCACTGTGCTGATACCAGCAGTTCGATAAAGTACGGTGACTTCTTTCTGCTTTCTCTGAGTAACACACCTGGGTACGTTTGCACGCATGTGTGTGTTTAACACGGTTGCATTGCCCCTTCCACTTGGTCCTCATGAAAAAAAAAACGATTATCACAAAGCAATCCTGAAAAGTGGTTAAGGGGAAAGATACCAAGCCCATGAGCCCTCAAAATGGTTCACTCCTCCCTGTTTCAGGCACCCAAGTACAGCATGGGTAAGTATGAAAAGTTAACCTTTTATGGTTAGCTATGCGATTAAGTGGATCTTGTCTTGCTTCATTTTTGTTTGACAGTGCTATAAACACACGGAATTAAAGTAGTGCCCCAGCCAAATCTTCCCTGATGGATTTCTGTTGGAATTTTTGTGGGGAGTAGCAGAGGGAGGGAGACTGGGGCACGGACTACAGGGCTGAAATGCACGTGTCTGAAACCCTGATGGTTGAAACTAAGAAGTGATTTGATGTGTAGGACTTACGCATGGTACACAGGCAGTGACCTCCAGGAGAGCATCAGGGTGGCCACTGACATGGAGGGCATCTCCACCAGCTCACCTGCAAACGCAAGTCAGGACCCTCAGTTCCCTTAAAAGTGCAGTCTGTTTAACACACCTTCACTGTATTTCAACTCAGAGCGGTCCATCTGAGACAAAGTTGGGGAACATTAACAGCGTCTGCTTGGCACGTCCATGTTTGTCAAGCTCTGCAGGCTCCTTACCTCACTGTGGTTAGACACCTTGCTTTGAGATCCAAGCAGATCACCGCTAAAAGCTTTTCCTTCCATCTGTTACTTCCTACTTCAGTGTTACTCATATCGATTTTCTTCTTCTAACTCCTCAGATCTAAAAGCCGAGCACTGAACTTACAGGCCTGCTTTCTGACTCTCTTCATGAACAGGGCTAACACTACTACAGATCAATCACTCCAAAAGTTATTTTTCCTTGCTGCTTTTTTGACTGAAAGCCAAAGAATTTGGACTTTCACAGGTTTAGTTAGGAGGCATATTATGTGATTTAAATGCAATGCGTCAATAGCATGGACATGGCACATAGGAGAGGGAAGGGACAAAAAGACCACATCTCTCTTCATTGTTGAAGACATTAGGAAAAAAAAAGTCAGATGCAGCATGTGGAGTTACACTGGTGCAATATGGGGCAAATAACGAAGAAAATCAGGCACTACAGAAAAGGAAACAGAAAATTACAGCTCTAATAACAACAGAAATGCATGTAATACGCAGCATAGATAATATATGTATGCATGGTAGATCTTATTAAAAACTACAAATATGTTCTTCTCCCTTTTGCTATTGCTCAGAAAATAGAGTAGTTCTACCTCTCTGCCAATAAATCACATTAAGGTCACTCTGAGGAGCAGCAGAATATAAACGTCTTGTATGCAAAATCAAACTATGTTTAGGGTATAAATGTGATACAAATGCCATCCAAAATATGCTTGAAAGAGAGAAATGAAGTACTAGCACATTAGATTTCGCAATTTATTTACAGAGTGGAAGTCATTGAAATCTACTTCTCCCTAAACTATCTGTTCCCAAGCTTTAAACATTCAATAACTTCTGAGCCAGGGAATGTGCTTTTTTCCCCCCTTCCCTCTATTTTCTCTGTGGTTTGCCTTATCATGCGCTAAATATATTATTGCAACACATTAGTTACTTTGGTCCACAGCTTTGAAACCTTCACACAAGGCTCTAAGAATCTCACAGATAAATCACTGATCAGAATAAACTGATTGTCTATTCTGGATCCTCTTCTGTAGGATTAAAAAAAAAAGCCCAAAAGATAAGTTCAGAAAACAAACCCAAGTCTGTTACTTCTCAAAAGGCCATGGGTTTTCACCCTCGCGCTATGCATTTTGGATTTTTTTCCAAGTCTTCTGTACAAATGGTAAAAGCTGCATTTCTCTCAAGTTGTGGGACAATTGCCCCACAATCAGAATATACTTTTAAGACTACAAGCTTGGGTTTTATTTGAAGTTTAGATGGACTACGTACACCGTTCCTCAAACCAGTATTGAAGAAGTTGCTCTTGTGACCTACTGAAGCAAGACATCTGCACTACTCTGCACTTTTGTTTTCAATAAACTCATATTTAGTCGGGTACAGTTGATGTATAGGAGAGAACGTGTCGGAACAGATAAACCATGAATAATTCCAGATCTTCAACTACTACAAGCACCTTCTTTCGACATCCTTATTCTGAACAGCATCTTTTTTTTTTTTTTTAAATTAGTCAATGGATGCCAGATTGGGGTTATGGACTTAATTAATTTTATGTCTGTGACATGCTCACTGTGTAATTATACCAAGCTGTGCACTATTAGATAATTATTTTTGGTCCTCAAAAGAGGAATTCAATTTGTTTAAAATTATTTTAGCTCCTTCAGAAAGAGCGATATTATTTCCCTTCGAAAAGCCATCAAACTAAGTGATAAAGCAACCCCGTTTTGGTAACAAAAGACTATGGCACTGAAGTGGTTACAAACCATTTTGTTCAACCAGACTATTTACAAGTAGCAACAGGGTATCTGTTTCCTGTCATCTCCATCATATATCTTGAGGCAGAGAGATTGGAGCCCAATTACAGCCTGATATCTAATCAATACACACCTTATTCCTCGAGCAGGAAGTAAAGGAGGAGGCCCTTGGGAGCCAGAGTTCAAATTACTCCGCTGTCGATTCCAGATAGCAGCTAATGATAGGATATATTTCTGGAAAGGGGGGTGGGTGGGAAGGGCAGCACGGTTTAATGGGATTGTTAATACAAGGAACACATACATATATTAATTTAGACATCTGCTTCTGAATTCCAAAAGCCCTACGCAAATCAGAAGAAAAGTGACCCAATTCGCTATTCACTCCTATAGCTTTTGGGACTTAACTTTGTTAAAATAAAGCATTCAAGTAACAAACCCAGTCCAAAACCTTTAAGTGAGATCTGTAAACTACATCTGGTTAGATTCCACGCACACCATACACACTCCGCCTTTTTCGAGCTGCTTTTTCATGAAGGAGGACGTACTTGCATGTGGATACGGACTTTACATAGCTCCAGGGACCCTCAACGAAGCCAGCGAGCATTTCCCTTTCCCAGCTGACCAGTTAAACTTACTCTGTTGCGTGCACGGACCCACCAGGCCAAATCCTGTACTTAACCGAAGGCAGCTGTCCCTCGACTCTCCGTCAGTTACTAGCTGTTTGGGAAGATCTTAAAGAGAAATCTCGGGACTATTTGTCCCTAAGTGTCTACTTCTAATTTTGTCAATTAGCCAGAAAAATAACCTCTCCTATTTATGAATTCCTTTGTATTCCTACCAATGGTTCAAAAAGCTGCCTTTTGCATAGCAGTCTTTATGAAAATGGGGTTTTTTTTCTGTCTTCCAAGAATTACCCTAACTCAGAAACGTAAAATACGAAGAGCAAATAGCCTGAATAATCAAAGAAAGTCACATGCTACACCCAGTACTCCAAGAAAGAGACTGAAGCACGGGCATAATAAATCTTGTTAGTGTTTAGCTTTCAAAATGGTCTGGAAGGCTGCCTGGTGACATGGATTCCTTCTAGATTTAATACAGGTTTGATTAGCCAGGAAATCATTGTCTTCTTCTAGGGAGCCAGACCACAGAGCTACAAAATTCACAGTAAACAAAAGCAGGCAACAAAAATCTTATCCCTGGTTTTCTGCTTGGAAGCACTGCAGTAGGCTCGAAGACTCCCAGCTTCAGTGGCCAGCACCCCGAGCAAGGCGGCACGTGCAAGGCAGGTAAATCCGCAGAAGGACCGGATCGACAAAGGCTTTCGGGTTCCTAACTTAACTTTCTACATACCTAAATCTGCTCTTGGATCGTGAAACGCTCCGGTTCCTCATCTGACATATTTGGGTGAGTAATCCTTCCTCTCTCCTGTCTTAACTACTTGTCTATCTTAACTCCTTATAATATAAATTCTTCCAGGCAGTGATCACTGCAATGTATTTGTACAATACTGAGCACAATTTCCACTTGCTATTTCTTAGTCTGACTCAATAGTGCTATTGCTAATACAGAGTTTCACATAAATGGGGCCCCAAGGTTGAATGATACCTCTAAGTGCTGCTGTACTACAAATAAATAATTATATGATATACATAAATCTTGCATTTTTAATGCTGAAGTCCCATGAGACAGAAAAAAGATTTTAAACGAGACAAGAACTTTCTAATTATACTGCATGTTGATGATCTTGGAATAGGTACAAAAAACCATTAAAGACTTTTACTTTTTTTTTTCTGCCTCTTAAATAGGAAAAATCTTTTCATCAAACATAGATTGAAGCCAGTGATAATGTAACTCTGGCTTACTAAATAATAACAGTGCAGGGCTTTCTAAATAGCCTACTTCAAATAATGACTTATATTATCCTAAATTCAAAAGCAAACAACTGGGGAGAAGGAAATCGCTAAACGAAGAGCAATATTAAATTCCAGAGGGTGAATGTGTGCTGCTAAAGGTGTGGTCTTAATGGAATTTGACCTATATCCATAATTTTGCTGTCACTCAGCACCAGCTCTCACAGCACAAAGACGGCAGATGAGCAGGCTGTGAACAAAGCAGGGCGCTGCCCGGAGCGGCGGGGCTCCTGGAGGAAGCACAGGTACGGTCCCATCACCCATTCCCCTACCACGGGCCATGGACACCTGGGCTAGCCGGCGATGACTGCCATTTAGGAAAAAGCTAAGGTGTGCTCGGTGGTGGCTACTGCTCAGCAGGGGTTGGCATCTCCCAGCAGGAGCAATCAGTTCCTCCAAATTCTTTCCAGCAGCAACCCTATGGGCTCAATCATCCCAAGCCCCTTCACGTCTCTAGGTGTTCAGGGCATAGAAACAAAGAGGTGGTGGCTACCTGCTAGGTCCATAGGCCTTGGGAGAGAAAACGAGATTAGGGTAGTGAGCTGCCTTTATCCCAGCTGAACTGTTGGATGAACTTCCAAAAATATCCTTGAATTGGCATTCTAGATACAGCTGTGTTTATGAAAGGCAATATCATGTATGTAAATAAATTCAGATGCTGCTCGAGTTATTTTAAAACAATCAGTAGAACACTAATCATTTTATAGGCACAATCTTATCCCAAGAAAAGTGACAACTTGGTGTGTATGTACATGTACTAAAAGTTAAAGATACTGTTACTTGCATCTCCATACAGACATAAAACAAGATATAGACTTGTCCTACAGCCCCAAGAAGAGCTGCTTTTGTATTCTCTGTACTTTGCTTGCTGATGTAAGCTTTAAATACAGTTACCTAAAAAAAAAAAATCACTTAGCCAGAGCTCTAGGGGCCTCATCCGAGGTGGAGCTCATTAGCAGTAGGTATTAGATGTACCTTGGCAGCAAGTGAAATCCCTTGCGTGAAGACCAGCTCCTCCAGTGCAACCCACCAAGGGGGAGAAGAGGAGCACCAGCGGGGCCCCGGCCCCTCGCCAGCATTCCCAGTGTCTCTCCTGGGGAGCCCAGGGCATGCCTGGAGGATGCCCGAGTCCTGCTCTCCTGGGCAGGGTGGGTACTTTGAACCCAGACTAGAGCCAGCCTGCTGCTGGGCCTCAGCCAGGAAGCACGTGTATCGCAGAGCTCCCTGTGTTTAAATCCATTAATTATCTCGCAGTGTAAACAGTTTGAGAGTACTGCGGTTGCCTGCTCATGGGGAGATAATGCAGTTTAACCACTGTCTGTTCTAACTTCATCGCCGAACAGAGACAAGGAAGGTTGCAGAAATACCTGAGCGAGATGGGGAGGTGACAAACACATTTCCTGGCTTTGGCTCCTATCGGCCCATGGCAGCTTGAGATGATATTTCAGCTCGGCTGGACTGAGTTAAACTGTGGGTATCACCTGGGCTGAGTCAATGGTGATGTTCCCTCTGCCTTCAAGGGAGCAAGGACATCGCCTCTCACGAGAGCCTGAACTTTGCACTTGTTTTCCTAACAAATACCACAAAACCAAAACTGTTAGCTTATTCCTAGGAGTCCCACAGTAATCCCATGGCATCCAGCAATTCTCTGCTTAACGTTTGAAAAAGCAAAAGCCCTGAACAGACAGTATATCTGGGTAGTCAAAATACATAAAAGAATGCCTGGTTACCTCTTTATGCCACAATACACCATACCAGAGTTCTGTAATTCAGGTGGCTGTTCTATTAAAACTTCGTATATTGTTCCCATTTATTCTTTTATGATGGGAGAACAATCTGGGACTGAGAGGGTATAATTTGTCATAGTCCATGACGTACTATGTTATCATCTGTTCTCCAGTGTTAGCCTCCAGAGATGACATGTCTGGAAATATGAATACTTCCATTAATGTTAGCTCTGGTTTCATTTACATTTTCCTTCCTGAGCAGAGTCCTGCACAGAAAGGTGTACTGGTTATATGATGAACGGGTTACACCACGAGAGCTAGACAGAATACGGCCACATAACAAGGTACATCAGCAGTAGATGGAAAAAAGCTTAAACTTGCATGGTGATAAAACTCAAGTCTACCCTGAATTTGATGTGTCAGCAATGCATGGTCTCTTCAGACACAAACCAAAATCTGGTGGCTAACCAATGTCACTGCCATTAACCTCATCCCGATCTCCAGGGTCCAAAGTAGGAACTTTAAGGTTTTTTTTATAGCACAGAAGTTACCCTGTAGAAGACTACAAAACCGCAGGATTACAAAACTTCGAGGGTTACTGCAAACTTCCCTCACAAATGCTAATGAATTGTTTTCTCTTTTTTGCTCCAATCCTGGTTGTTTCAAACGAAAACACATCGCTGCTTTGTTGCTGAGCACTTTCTCCCACAGTGCCCTGCATAAAGACTTGCTTGTGCACCCTCTGGAATGTGCTTATTCCAAGACGTTTAATTGTCATTTCTTCCACCTTATATCAGAAGCCTGTCACATGCATTAATTACATCCATAAAAATATGCTTGAAAACCCTACCATTTAAATACAAAAGAAAAAGAGAAAGAGAGAAACGAGCACTGTAATTTCCAAGAATAACTAATGTCTTGTTGAAGTTAATTCTCTGGATTGATGGCCTAATTGCCAACGTGGCTGAGGTAAGGCATACGGTAAGATCTTAGGCTGTTTGGCAGTGAACGCTGTCTTACTAACACGTAAATGACAACTTTTTAATCGATATTTCCAACTATGGATTCGATTTAAATGAAAGGCTTACTCATGGAACAAACAACAAGCTGCCATTTATTGAATACACACACAGAGGAAGGGGAAACCAGGTTCCCCCATGGAGACCTGGGAATTAGAGACTGAGCCTTCCCGTACGATTACAGGGGTGGAGCAGCTCACCAACTAGACCAGAGGTTCACGTGCTGCAGTACCCTGTCTCCAGCAACATCGGCTCCAGACACCTCCAAGTAATGCCTAAGAAACCTGTAACAGTGGGCTCATTTTAACTTCCTAAAGTAGCCATCTAAATAAGACCCTTTCCTAGCCAGAAACCCCAGGCTGGATTGCCCTCTCACAACAACGTAAATGAGAAGTAACTTCACTTAAACCACTGTCCTTGCAGCAAGGATTTATTCCCTGTGAGAGCTGGGAGGCACAGCAAGGAAGATGCACTGAGCTTAAAACAGCCCAACTTGGGCAACAAATTTTTTAGAACAGCTTTGCTCCTGCAGTTCTGTGTACACGAACGGTAGTTTCTCTTTCTTGCCCCGGTAAGGAGAGCTGGTGGCCAGGGCTTCCTAAGTCCCTTCCCACCTCCCACCGCTCTGACATCCAGCATGGTTTCCTATTCCCACTCAAACACGTTCTTTCCGTGCGGCTAAAGACGGGTCACGCAGAGAGGTCTGGTAATTATTCCCACCTTGCTGCTGCTCTGCTGCAAAGGGAAGGTTCGTGCAGAAGGGGGACACTGAGGGACCAGCAGTGGCTGCTGCCCTCCGTCAAGAGCCAGCCACGAAACAGCACTCGTCAGGCTGCGACACTACCAACGTTCAGGGCCACACGCTCACTGCTGGAGTCCCGATGAATTCAGGGAAGAACTTCCCAAGAAAAGGAAGAAAACTGTATCACAATCTGCAAGATTTGGGGTCTTAAGGTGTACGAGAGTGCATTAGGATATTAAGACATATTCACAGCACACAAAACACGCATTTTCAGACCAAGAAGTAAACTGTGAGCACTCTCTCTTTGACATCACTGGAGTAACAGTGTAACTTGTAAGATTAAATGCAAAAGCAAATAAAATTTAACTTTAAAACTTTTGCATTTTCTAGTGTTGGCATAGTCTTTCAGACCTGAGGGAATTCAACTGCTTGACTTATATAGCCCTGAAAAATGAGACTTACTGTTCAAATATCAACTTAATTCTTCTAGTATTAATGGCTTTTACTTTCGCTGGGAGAAAATTCTGGTGTTTGTTTAGAGTGACCAGAGATATATGCAAAACGTGCCTAGGAAAAATATACAGACAATGAATTGCTTTCTGAAAAACTAAACCAGGTTTATATTAGTACATCAACTGCATTTGTTTTCACATAAGTCTGATACACAGAGTTAAACCAAATGCACGTCTTTATAAAACACATGTAGAAGTATATTCAAACTATCTCAAATAAAACATCTTCTGATGATCTGTATCTTTTAGATTTACAGCAACACTTATCTGGGGAGGTCAAAGTACTCTGTAACATAAAAAATGGAAACTCACAACATCCCAGATGAATAGTAAGCATGATTATAATCTGTTTTACAATTCTAAATATGGTTTTACAGTAGTCAGACACAGAGAGGTTAAATAGCTCAAAATAAACCCAGGCAACCTAGCTCTATCTTCTCTCCCCATTTTGTGGCTTTGTTCCTCCACCTCTGCTGATCAGAGAGAAGAGCTCCAGTGGCTTTAGCGACAACAGTTCTTTAATTCTTACCAAGTTCTCATCCCCCAGCATAGTCTACAGATAGACACGCCTGACATCAGCACATACTTTGGGTTTTAATTTCAGTAAACCATAAATTTTAATACTCAGATCAGCCAAAGTAAGTTCTCTCAGGCAATTAACTTATAATTAGACTAAGGTAATAATACATTTAATAGAATTCAAAGGTAATTGTTACAGGGAAATGCACACACACTAACCTATATTGAACCGGAGGTGGGCACAAACCCAGAAGCGAGCATCCAGAACCCTCACACTTTAGAAAAACTCAAGGTATGGATCCGAATCTTGCTGATGACCTTTCCCTCCCTGCGGCCTCGCTCTGCCCAAGTAGGTGAGGGGTCTGGAGAACATGTCTTATGAGGAGCGGCTGAGGGAATTGGGCTTGTTTAGTCTGGAGAAGAGAAGGTTGAGGGGAGACCTTATTGCTCTCTACAACTACCTGAAAGGAGGTTGTAGTGAGATGGGAGCTGGTCTCTTCTCCCAAGTAACTAGCAATAGGACAAGAGGAATCGGGTTCAAGTTGCACCAGGGGAGGTTTAGGCTGGACATTAGGAAAAAATTTTTCACTGAAAGAGTTATCAAACATTGGAACAGGCTGCCCAGGGAGGTGGTTGAGTCACCATCCCTAGAGGTGTTTAAAAGTCGTGTAGATGTGGTGCTTGGAGACATGGTTTAGTGGTGGACCTGGTAGAGTAGGGTCAATGGTTGGACGGGATGATCTTAAAGGTCTTTTCCAACCTAAATGATTCTATGATTCTGTGTGAGGTTCCAGCAGCCATCCCACAGAAAATAGCTGTTTAAGCAAGAGGTTTTGTAGGTCCAAAACCTGCAGCTGAAACCCCACTTCTGAAACTTCCCTCTTCCCCTCCAATAATTTCTAAAATCCAGATCAGATTTCTGTGTCTTGGGCTCCGCTTAGATGATGTCTGCTTTCCCTGATGTGCTTTACCTTTGATTCACTGCTCTGTTAAACCTCCAATCGACCTATTTGACAATAGCACATTTTATGATGCCAGTTCTACCGATGAGAAATCTGAGATACAATGAGACTAAGTGAGATGTCCAAGGCTGTACGTGACGTTTATAACGGAGCTGGGAGTAGACTGACTCACAGGCTCCTCTTTTCTCTCCCTACCAGCAGGATTCTATTTTCTTTATATTTTTTCTTCTCTCATGCTTAAAATATTTGTGGCTTACTGAGAGATTTAGCAAGAAGCACAGGCGAATTTACCTGTTTACCTAGAGACTGCAGTGTTTCTAGAAGATGCACACCTTGGAGCTATATGCCACATGATACCTAAAGATGCTGGATGGCTTGCCTAATACTTAATTGGAGTATGTAGTTGTCTGTCAAATAAGTGTAATGTTTTTTTTCAGAAAAAAGCTGGGGGAAGAACGCAACATAAGTAGGCTGGAAGAAGCAAAGATGATCTTACAAAGATTTTAGATATACATACGGCCCTTCAACATCACCAAAACTTGCAGCAACGTCAAGAAAAGCTTGTTCATATCTGGCCCCAAGAGCCACCATCCTTTGACAAAGGAGGACCTCTCTGTTATCATCCCCATTCAGATGATGATGATGTTTAGGGTCCATTCCTGAAACAATCCATCAGTGTCAAACAGGACATCACTCCTGGTAAGATGTGTCTCACAAGGAGCATCTGACACCAGTACTCCAGGGTCCACACTTGCTGACTGGCAGCCTCTGGGTGCACGCTCAGGGCTTATTTTGCCCAGCGATGACTGACCACCATGAGTTGACCCCATGCACTCAAAGAAGGTTGGACCAAGTCCAAAGTAAAGCCCAAAAAACGCAGAGAACTTGCTCAAACATCCAGTGCCGCTGCAGTGACCAGCAGTTAGGCTGAAGCCGATATTAAAGAGGAGCAAGGCATATGTGCTTTGCTATAAAGCAGCTGCAAAATAGATATTAACTCTTTCTGTAGTGGTCTGTAATAGCCTGATTACATTCTACTTTGTCCAATAAGGCCCTCTTGATTTAACTAGGAATTAGACGTTAGAGAGGAGCAATAATACCTAGTAAGGAAATATTATCAGTTTGATTTCAATTTCAGATGGTATTTCCTATTCTGGTATCAGGTTTTATTCTGCTTGGGGAAGTACATATTATACATATTTTTTAATAAAATCATTGCAAAATTACCCACGGGCAGAGAGAGAATAAATTAACAGGCTACTTAATTGAGTTCTTTTCAAGGTTCTTAGCATCAGCTGCAACCAAGTGAAATAAGGAGGAATGTAAAATTTGCTACTTTACAAGCCACCAGGCCATTTATTCTCCCACCCTGCTCAATGCAGTAGTTAATTCTCAACCATTTGAAATGAAAAAACGAACATCGATGCATCAGCTTGGTTACAGAACCACTGTACCCAAAACAAATGCCAATTTCAAGAACAGGAAGAATTATCCCTCCTTCGCTGCTTCAGAAGTCATAAACCTGAAATCTAAAGGGTGTCCAAATCCTTCTTGATCTCAGTGGACATCAGGGACCTAAAAACTTCTGAGGATCCAGGCCTTTGTTCTTACCCTTTCATTTATATGCATAATGGGGGAAGAAAAGTCATTCATTTACTTGACCCTTCCAAACTCCAGAAGAAATGCAAGCACCTTTCTTTCCGTTGTACTTTTAGAGAATCATTTTGAAAGATTCCTTTCCCAGCCTCAGTGCGAGTGTCAGGCATTTTAGCAGAACACAAAATCTTTCCAAGTTTGATTTTTACTTTAACATCAGTTAATTTCTATTTGTTCTTCCTCCCCAATTTCACTAATGCCCTTTTTGTATACGTATATTTGTCCATTACAATCTACAGAACAATCACCCTAATTGATCTAGTGTTCACCTCTACCAGCTTAAGATCCAGGCTGCTTTTATCTATTGCTCAGCCCCAGTTGCAGCAGTAATTCCCTATAGTGCTTACATCTCTGTCACCATCGCCACCCGGCCCTTTCACAAGAAGCACCTCTCTAAATAAATGCCACTGTAAACCATCCTTACAAGAGGAGCGGAGGCTGTTGAAAAGCCCCCACTGTAGCCGTTTGTTTTTGCCTTGTGTTGTATATAATGATAAATTTCATACAGGTGTCACATTTTTTAGCAGGAGGTGAGGATTGATGGGGAGCAGTAGAACGATCCATCATCGGAGGCAGGTGGCACAGTATTGGAATTTCAGAAATCTGTTCCCAATCACATCCACTGCTGGATGACTCAGTAACGACCCTATTTGTGATGCGTTACTGAAAATCAATGCGCCGCATTCAAGGTCAATGTACTGTTAGAAAACTCCTTAAGCACTGATGGATGGATTGTGTTCGTTCAGAATAAATGTGAGAAGAAAGTGACAGCTGAGCATCCCAATAGTTGCGCCAACTTTAAGAGAACAGCTTCCTCCCGGAGAGAGAAAGGCGATTCCCTCGGGGATTACATCATTCCTTGTTTCCTTTGTTCTTTCTCTTTTGAGCATTTAGGTAATTGGTTAATGTATCTATCTTCGTGCAATTAGGAGACTTCAAAGTTTGAAGACAAATACTGATGAACAACAATCTTTATGGACTTCCCTGTATGAATAATATTAATCATTATGAAAGACTATCAAAGTTTATAAGGATTAAGTAAACAAGAAGGGAAAACATTTGATGAAGAAACGAAACCCACACACAGGTACAGAAAGAAGCCTCTCTGCAAAGAGCTCCAAAGATAAAATCCCAAGTCAAAACATGGTCTTGATTTTTCTGTTATTATAGTAGTGAACAAGATACTTAGTGTCTTTACATATCTTTACATATATTTCAACTCTCTAAGTGGTTTTGCATAACTTTAAATGTTTTAAATTAGCTGGGAACTTGCCATGCATGGTAAAACAGATTTTAGCTTCTAAAAGATCCACGCTTATAAATAAAGCTATCTCACTTTTTCTTTTAGCGATGGGGTGGAATATCTAGTTTGCTAAACACGAGTTAATGACACTTCAGAGACTTCTGCCAGAGGGATTCAGAAATTACACTCCTTTTCTTTCCTGAGAAATAATGAAATTGTCTTTTAGTTGATGGGGAAACAAAAAGTAATCATCAGCTTCCAAAAGGAAAACAGGATTGATAGCTCAAACAAACAGGAAGGGGGAAAAGTGTAATTTACCATGTGGTTCACCAGCAGCTAAATCTGTTCACTTGACACAATAAATGATGTCAGGCTTCCTCACCCACTGTGTCAACAAAATGGGTGTTGTCAAAAACATTAAGACATCTTATTGACAAACTCTCAAGTCATTATACTCTTTGAAGTGGTTTTGTCTTCTGCCTAAAATTATTGCACCGACAGCATCGATTCATCTGATACATTGATACTGCAGCAACAAGCTCCGGGGAGGATGCTGAACACAGCCAAAGCTATCATCCAGACAAAGTTGTTTTTTACTATTTTGGTAAGATTCTGAGAGGTGGTGGCTTAGGAGGGATGAGCTGCTCACTTTCAATATTCAAACAGCTATGCTTCTGCAAGAAAACAATTTTTTGCTGTACAGAGCACTGTTAAAAAGAGGTTGCTTTGCATCAGGAGCTATCAACTACGGGTTAATTGCAAATATATTAGCTTAAGCAGGTTGCTGCACGTTATTTCAGCCAGAATATGTTGCTTATACATATACTTTAAGGAGGACAAAGCTTCCAAAGCTCCTTTCCTTACTCAAATAGTTGTACCGAACCCTGTTAGACCAATGCTACGAGGAAAATCTCAATGGTTTTGCCTAAACAGTTATGCTTGTCAAAGAGGAGGATCTGGGCAAAAATATGTGAAATAGCTTAATCATTGCAAGTTAAGAAGTCGTGAGGAATTAAGGCTTGTCTGACAGGTCCAAGGGTGAGCGTGTACAGCAGAGTTTCTTTCCTGGTCTAAACTGATGTGGCAAAGTACGGGTTAGGTCAGGCAGGGCCGCCTGCAGTGCTGCTGCCCATCGGTAAGTCTTGGGTGGACAAACAGGAGGCATCAGAAGTGTGATTTACAAGTGCTTCTAACCCTTAAGTTAAACACATCACTGGCCTAATCCTCTCTTGACGCCAACGTGAATCAGCAGTATCTCCATGGAAGCCAACGGCATAACAACAGCATAAAACCAAAATGGGAGGAAAAGCAATTTTGTATTGATTGAGTGCCTATTCACCCCAAGAAAGAGAGGCCCATTTCTTTTCCCCCTCCCCCTCTTTTCTTTGTCGCTCTGCCATACAGAGGAGTGCCCAGCCAGCACAGACCCAATACAGCAAACTCCAGTGCTCCCTTTTCCCCTCTCGCCTTTCGGGAGCGGGGTCGGTGTGGGAGGTACGGCCAGAGGATGCCGCATCCCTGCCTCCTCACTGACCACGGCTTACGCTCTTCTCCCGGTTGGGTTTGGCAGATCCTAGACCTGCAGGCCAGCATCAGGGACTAATAACCAGGTCGCTTGAT
This sequence comes from Burhinus bistriatus, assembly GCA_013397275.1. NCBI lineage: Eukaryota > Metazoa > Chordata > Aves > Charadriiformes > Burhinidae > Burhinus > Burhinus bistriatus. The sequence continues at coordinate 292,256 of VYXH01005096.1, read as the reverse complement.
CCCACCACGACCACGCACACAGGCTACAATCATGCGCCGCTGAGCATTTGGCTCGCTGTCCTTAATGTAAAGCACAGAGCTGAAGATAGAAGCAGGCTGAGAGCGCCAGTTCTGTCCACGGTGGATTTGTGATTAACTTTTGCCATTAAAATACAGTATATAAAACACTAATTCAAGCCAAAATTATAGACTCAGATAATATATGGAATTACTGTGCCAACAATCCACAATAAAAATACACAGTACAAAAATCTGATGTCAAAAATATGGATAATGAAAGTAAATTGTATAAATGTAATTAATAAAGGCTTGGAATGGAAATTTCCAGTGTGTACTGGCTGAGCCTAGATCTACTGAATATCCACAGACTCTTCTAAATTTAAGCTGGGATAGTAATGACCAGCTTCTTAAGTTTTGTTTAAATTGTATCTTTTATTATCAGAAGGCATCTAGGAGTCTCCACTAAATTGTTTTAATTAAACTAGCCATTATATTTTATTAGTTCCAACTTTACCACATTCGGATGAGAAATAAAGATGCACGTAAAAACCAGACTTTGACGTGAAGGAATCCGTTCCTGCCCAAGCATTCCCAGCTGCTATCTCGTGCTGCCCCAGCTCTGTAGATAACAGCTACTGTTTTGCTGGACTTGTCATGTAGCCTGGAAGTCTGACAGGGTTTTGTTGTGATCCATTTGCAGCCTGCACAGAGCCTTTTCTAAGTATTTGTTTTGCTGTGCTCAAAACCCTGAGCTTGGGTGGCCTTCATGAAGGATTTTCAGATTCTGCTACTAAGATGATGAAGGCTTTTCTTTTTTTTTTTGCATGAAGTACTTTTGCTTAAAAAAATATCACTTTTGTTTAAAAAATACTACGAGCAGTAATGGCTTCAAACTGGAAGAGAGGAGATTTAGATGAGCTATTAGGAAGAAATTTTTCACTCTGAGGGTGGTGAGACCCTGGCCCAGGTTGCCCAGAGAAGCTGTGGCTGCCCCATCCCTGGAGGTGTTCAAGGCCAGGTTGGACGGGGCTTTGAGCAGCCTGGTCTAGTGGGAGGTGTCCCTGCCCAGGGCAGGGGGGTTGGAACTACATAATCTTTAAGGTCCCTTCTAACCTAAACCATTCTATGATCCTATGAAAATATGGAGAGAACAGAATAAGACAATGCCTACCTTCTTCACACCCTCTGACCTCCTGACTTAGTGCTGCACTTCATAGGGGCAATTCCCATAAAAAAACCATAGGAATTGGCACCTCCATCTAATTCTCCATGTACACATGGATGAACGAAATGGAATATACGTATATTGTACTGCAGTATTGACATATTACAGTGCAGAAGCAAACACATTTATGTATTACTTAAGCCAAGAAGGTGAAACCCAACTTTTGATCCCTCTAGTTTTGGTTTATCCATTTAATCAAAGGAATGTCTTCCTACTATTCTTCTTACAATGGATGGCCACCAGCCACTGAGATTAAAGAAAGAATATTTGCTCCCTAGGCCAGGCAGTGAGACTCCTAGCCTAATTTGGGGGTTGTAAAGTTTTTGTGATCACAGAATGAAAAGTTGCTGCCAGTTAAATCCTCACAGTCTTACTTACATTGGGTAGTTGTGCAGAGTTACACAATTCTAATCCTGCAGAGGCTGTCCTGCAGATGTATCTCCCTGTTTCCGATCAACTTTTTAAGAAATTGCAATGACACAAAATTCTATTGAAATACATTTTCCTTCTGTAATCACAATGCAAGTAATTAGTGAAGTCTCCTCAAGAACCCGGTGGAACCACATGGCTAATTAGTTCACTTATACCACTCACAGAAGGCCACAGCCCAGCGGAAACCACCTTCTGAAACATCTTTCCCAGCCCTGCTACAGACCTTGAGTTGGGAAATTTTGGCAGCACCTCGGCCACGTTGGCAGAGGCTGCACAGCTCTGTTGTGCTCTCGGGGCTCCCTACAACCTGGGCCACCATAGGAAAGAGCCAGTGCCACTGTCCGCACAGGAATGAGGAAGAAGAGCTACCAGGAGCAATACGAGCCTCCAAAACCCTCCTCCAATAAGTCTATGCCTGCAACAGATGACTTTCAAACAGGCACGCAGGGAGAGACAAATAAATTCCTTGTAATTTTCTTAATAAACAAAACCAGAGTGAATCACTCCAGAATAACAACTTCAGTAATTTGACCTCTCTTACTCTTTCAAAGAAAGCAAAATTATTTTGTACAAATTAAAGACTGGGACAAATTTCTGATGGGAAATGAGAAACAATAACCCAACTAATGCAAAATATGAAGCAATAGGTTTTAAAAAAATGTCACCCCATCCCTACGCAGGAAAGGTACACCAAGTTTTTAGTTCTGAATTAGAAGTACTTCCAAGTGCCTTTGTGAAGTTGTTTAAATGCATCGCTACATTAGCCTCACTGTATTTTTAAGTCAGCTATCAGGAATTTAGCAGAATAAATCGCAGTTTGAGGTCTTGGTTGCAGCTTTGCCGCATGCTTCCAGTCAGAAGCAGCAGCCACATAACTGCAGGTGCAAACCAGTGATCTTTCCCAGATCCAGCTGCAGAAGCTGGAAGGCTGCTCATCCTCAGGCAGAGGTTACCAGCCTGCAGCCCAGCCAGCACACCGCACCACACAAGTCTTCACCGCCCGCTTCAACGCAAAGTCAGACAGCTCAGCAAAAACTGCCGATAGTCACGATGTGAAGTCCTTTGCCTGACTTTGCATCCACAGGGATAGAGCTACAGCCATACAGACCTTTCCATTTCCTCCAGCAGACTTTGCAACCTAGGCTAATTTCATCCCATGTGTTTCCAGAAGGAAAATATTCTATGTTTTCTTCCCTACCCTCACAGATTACGATGTCAGTATAGCTGTGCGGATCATCATATTAGCACACATACTTTGTGTTCTCCCTGCTCATCGTCTTCCCACTCACTTAGCAACTATTAAAGCAATTAGAAATATTATCTTCCTTCCAGGTAAGTCCAACAGAAAACTCTCCGCGCTTTTCGTACGAGCAATGCCAATGGAAAATGTCTCAATGATGTCAGTCAGCGTATTATCAGCCTCTTTATGGCACAGCTTTTTGAGTAGTTTATGTCAGTATGCTAAATTAAATAATAATTAAAGTGAGTTACTCAAGAGCGGTTTGGATGTGCTTCCAAATGGAAGTCTTAACAGAAGGAATTCAAAAGGAGTAAGAGATAGATATGTTTTGATAACCTGAAGTGAGCCAGCTTACCCAAAAAGCCACTTAATTACACCAAAACTGAAACATCTGGTTTAGATTATCTGGCAAAAAACAGTATGGTGAAAAGTAAACCACTTGGCGAGGAAGTATTAACATTATTCCTGACTTACAGACTGTCACGACAGGAAACCAATACTTTATTATTATTATTATTGTATCTTCATATGATATACAAAGAGGAAACTCAGCAAAGTAAGGATTCCACTTGCCTTCGCACTAAATTAGGAAAAAGGAGGAGTTCTCCCTGCCCTGTTCCGAGCGAGCTCCAGAATGACAGTCGCAGAGGGACTACTCTGCTGGGGGATGCCGGAGGCACCAGGCTAATCTTTGTCCTTTGGACTCTTTGGAATCCATGCGGCTTTCTGATGTCCTGCCACGTTCAGGGTATTTTCACAAGGGAAAAGTATCAAAAAAACCCAAGGCAACATGCTCCAATTTGACTTAAGAACATTCCTAACATTTCTGTTGTCTGTTATTATCTGATTTATTTCCAATGTTTTTTTTTTTTCCCCTCAGTTGCAGCCAAGGTAAGACAAACCATGCAAAAGTGATGCCAGCTCTTTCCCTGCACATACAGTAGGGACTCCCCAACCTGGAGATATCCAAATCTCTCCCTGGTACAGTAGCCTGGTATTTCTTAACAGTATCTGTAGCTGAAAAGTCACGTTACAGCACTTTAGAACATTTAGAGCCTAAGGAAAACCTTTTATGTGAGCATTTTAAAGCTCAAAGCTCTAATATAGGACTTGGTATATTTATCCAAGTCCTTAATTATTAATGTTACTCTATTGATTTGATACCTAAAACTCTAACAACAAAACCTGTGCAAACTAATTATGCCTGGCTTCCGACTTTACGGGGCTTCTTTGCTCCTCTTCTAAGTCTCCTTTTTCTTAATCGATAAGGTCTGATTCATAAAACAGTACAGAGATGCCAGAATTGAGAAATAAAAGGCATATTAATTATCATAAACCATGCAACAGCTACGCTTGTTGCTGAAGCATTTATTCACCTGAGGGATCCCAATGATACCTACGTTCGTCTTTCCTTATTATCTTGATGCAAGCAGCATAATCAATCCTAACTCTACTTTAATTAATTCAGAGATAGGAAATTTTATTTTTTTTTTTTAAATCTTTGGTGTCTCAATGCCAGGCTTTGTAACACCACTTTCTTGAGGCGGTGCAGCTTTGCCAGCTTTCTGCAGAAAGAGTAAATTCACAGACCTCTAATCCCCACAGGCTCCTCCGTTCCTGCCGGCAGTACTTCTGCAGCACCAGCGCTGTGCTCTGCTAGTTTGCAGACTCTAGATGAGCCCAGATTCCCCCTTGTCTGCATTCAAATACACCGAATCAATTCCCTAATACAGCTAATTTAGGGCCAGATTCCGATGCCTTGCTTCGCTCTGAGTCGTATCTTTAAGATAGACAAGATTACTTCTGGAGCAGTGTTCATGCAGAGGCCTGGTAGGATCACCAGAAATAATTTAAAATAAGTTTTTAAACTACACCACCAAAATCTGTAGTGAGCAGTTTTAAATATATGTAATGCAGAAGGTTTGCAATGCTCATTCCTGCTCAGTTAATTGTTTTTCCTTAATTTCATGCGAGTATATAACAGTACAGAGGGAAACAAATATTTAATTGTCAACACTACATTTGGTGCTCTACAAAAGTCACGACTTCACAGTTTTGCTAATACTCTGTAAAGAGGACGTCCTCACATCCCTTCTTAAGATATATTACTGTCACAAGCCTATTCCTGAGACCGAGGTGTTGCCACATGGAAGACTGAGTAACTAAGATACTACATGATCGTAACATTTTTTATTCAGGTCACTACAAGGCATGACTTAAAACTTAATGATGCTGGTGACTCCTTGATCACAAACATGCATAAAACATTTTATTGAAAGCAAAAGTTTGGGACAATATGACCCCACCAAAAAACTATTTTGGTATTTTTGTCCCTTTGCAAATTTTGCACCTTTTTAGGAGAGAATTTGTTTTTCTTATGAAAGAGAATATACAACTTCTTTCTTTATGATGCCCTTTCACCTTTTTCACGTGGCCACCTTGAAGCAAGTCGCTGCCTTATGCCTTTATTAAGTAAGGGTTAATCTTTCCTCTCTTCAGACTGCACCACAGACGTTTTTGGTGTGATTTCTGAAACTGCTGTGTGCAGACTTTTGCAAACCTAATCCTGAGTGAAGAACACTGTTTCTGTTCTCAGCAGCCTGGACCTGAGTCACTGCTGTCCTGGGGAGCACTTGCTACCATTTTGCCAAGGTGCAAGGGACTTCCTAGAAATAAGAGCAGAGAATGAGACTGTTCCCATCTTTCACTCCAATGACCATTACAGGCACCACAGAGAGGGACCTGAGATACTACAGGTGTCACCTTTTCTCATCAGATCAAAGATGGGAAACGGATCAGATTCATTATTTCACCTTTTGACCACAACTGATTTTTTTAATTTTTTTTCCCCAAATAGCAAATGTCCAAATATAGTACGTCCACACCTATTTTACAGAGAGTGGAGATTGCATACCATATTTATTTGTGAAAAGTGGCTCAGAGAAATTACTAGGACTTGACCACAGGTTTAGAATTGGTCTCCAAACCTCCTCAGAGCTATACTTCAGAAATTTGTATCTCTAATACAAAACTGGTAAGTGAAATGAGAAATTAGGTCCTAACATATTTTTAATCTCAACACTTGAGCATCTATTTCACTTTTATTATTTTCACGATCACTGTGTATATAGACTTAAGAATTATTTTCTTCAAATCCTCTGATCTACCCAGTTCTTGAACAAATATACTATTATTCATCTCAAATCCTCTTGGTTTCTCAATGCCATTTCAGGTAGAAAAAATATTTTGTAAATGTGAATCAGAAAAGAAAGAGCACAAGTTCTGAGGAAGATCTACAGCACTTTTTTTTTTTTTTTTGAGCTAAACCAAAAGTGGACTAGCTTAAATTCCTGAGTTCAGTGAGACCACTCCAGGATCACATCAAAACCAATGGTGATCAGAATGTGGTCCAAACATCTCCATTACGACCAAGCTCCATCAAACAGCAACTTACATCAGAGGGAGGTAATTTACAATTTTTATAACCATCATAATTTGTAGTACACAACTAACCACATGGCCATTCTTTCAAAACATCAAGATAAATCACAAGAAAATCAAAGGCGTGTTTAATCTTTGATGACAAATGGCTACTAACAAACATTTACTGAAATGAACTGTTGTGAAAAACAGAGATTATGGGAAAATGCTTAACAAAGGTGATTAGTACCACTTATTTTAAAATTCCTTTCCATTGCTTCTCTTAAGTGCATGGACCACCAAGTTTCATTTAATACTTTCTAATTCTGAGCAAGATAATTATGGCAAATAATGGTGAATGAATCACATGCCTGTACAGGAGTATCACAGCCATTGTGGCATTTAGATGAATGCTGTGTCACAGGATTAATGTGGTATAATACCGTATTTGCTTTTGCAGCCTGTCATTTTAATCTCGTGAGCTGCCTTTCATCAAGGTGGGGAAATACGGTAAGGTTACTGTTGATCTCAGGCAGCCAGAGAGGATGCTGTGTGACATCCAAGTCCTTCAGTCCTATAGGGGACTCTTGGCAGCTTCTAAAAGTCTTGTTTTGTGCATTAATGGAAGGAGAGAGAGAATTTGCCTGTGATAGGGAAAAGTTGGCAGGTGAAGGAACAGCACAAGAGATGCCATTGTGCCAACAAGTTACTTAGTTCTGAGTATTAGGCAATGTGCACCCAAGAACTCATGGGGTCCTAAAACTGCAGAGACAGCAAATCACTGCCTCGTCACTCACTGCGGGTAGGGAAGCAGAGATCTGGCAACGGTGCAGAGCTAGATGGACTGCAGTAGCCAAGTACTCTACAGAAGAGAGTGGAATATGATCTAGTCAACAGAGGGACAAAAAACCCTTCTAACACTTTCGTCTTGCCTTCATATAGTTTCTTCAGTATCTGGTCTTTAGCATTATACTGACTAACGTATCCCTGGGAGAGGTCACTCACAAACTTTGTCATGGAGCAGTCTGATCCTAATCAGTAGAGACTTCTCCCTTGCTGAATAACAGGAGCATTCTGAAGTGCTAGAATTGTACGTTTAGTTATTGTGCCTATCCAACGCCCACCTACGAATGTGTGCTCCACGCACATAACCTTTACAGAAAGAAAAGCAGCATGGGGGTGTGAAAATTTTTCAGAAGCAAATACTACTTCCTCAAGTCACTGCCCAAAACATAAAAGGAATTCAGAACACACTGCAGATCACAAAAAATCCATTAAATTCTAGCCATTATATTTTCTAAAACCAGGTGGAGCAGTGCCAAAATACCTAAACAAAGCAGTTTTTTCACACAATTTCCATCCCACCGAGAAGTAATAAGTCCTGGAGATCTTATAAAGAAACCTGTTCTTGAACAATTTACTGCCCAGATTTATAGGTCCAAGAAATGAGGATGGTTCAGATTAACTTCGTATAAGCATCTACTCTCAAGAGTTCTCCAAAGCAAACCTGAGCCAGAATTTTTCTTTCCCCAGTTAGCTGCCCTTTTACACTGGCTGAATCATGGGAAGGGGATGGAAGATGGCCACCACCGCATGTTTGAGAATTCCCCCAACTACGGAGAAGTCTCCAACTGCTTTGAATCACTGGAATCCCTTCTTGTACTTTGATTGCAGAGGAAGGACATCAAGCACACCAGAGCTCTGCTAAACCACTTCATGGCTGGCACCCAGCACCTGACCTGCTCTAATTGCTGTTGGGGTCAGCACTATGGAGCTTGCAAAGCCAAGAGTGTTATCCAGTTGTGAATATGCAAAAGTAGCTGAAGATTTTGTTTTGGGTTTTTTGTTTGGTGCAGGTTGGTGGGTTTTTTTTTTTGCTCGGCCAAGGGAAAAAAAAAAAAACATTCACTCAGGCTCAACAAAAGATTTTGGATTACATTTCATGTAAAAATTGCAGAAAAAGTCCTTTCAGCTGAGAATGCTGAAATTAAATATTGACTTTTTTAGCTTTTAGATTTTGATTGGACACAAGTAATTCAGGGAAGTCAACATGAATTAATTGGTGCAATGCTGGGCTGCCAAACTGGCATTATTTTTATTATTACTAGTTCTAAAAACGGATTTGGCCACTCAGCAGGGACCAGCTTTTCTTATAGGAGATAAACCTATCCTCAAACTTCATCAATTGTCCACTCTTCTGTGTTGTCCATTGCCCCAGATAAAGCAGAGTAAACTTGGCAGGATTAGCAATGAGAATCCAAACCTCATATAGTTCACCTCAGCAGGTCACATGAAGTTTTCAACATCTGTTTTAAGATCTTCTGAAGAAGACATTTCCGTGACTTTGTATGCGGGAACAGATAAAAAAATTCAGCCCAAATAGAGAACTTTGAAATGCGGAGTCCTCTGAAAATCTGGCACCAGAAAGGCTATATACTCCAAAAAGGCAATGAAAGACTGGGAGCCACATGCCTTGACTTTATCTTAACTACCTTGATTAGAATGTGAACTAACCAGACATTTTATATGTCCTTAAACCTTACCACAATCCATAAAATACTCTGGAAATACAGCCATTAGGAAGAGCTAGTATAGCATATGTTCACTCTATTTGAGGAGAAAAGTCAAATATTGTAGCATTAAAAGGGGAGGGAATTTAGGTATTGAAGACAAAAGTATACAGAGAAAGACCAAAAGCAGAGAAGCACAGCTTCTAATCTATACGTACAGGTGGATGGTATGATAAAAGTCAAGGCGACAGAAATCGGTTGAAAATATTTTGAGCCCTCAGTCTCTCTGAACCATTTGGGGCTGTTTCAGGCCATTTTTTCCTGGAGGGTAGAACACAGAGTTCCGAGCAACAGTTGAAGCAAATGGAAGTCACATCAGGCAAGCTGAAGTCATGCAATTTAATCCTGCACGTCCCCTACCTTATTATATTCATTTACGATTACACTATACTTAGAGAAAAACATGTGTTCACTGGCAGGCTGCAGAGAAAGCAAAGGCTGGTGATATCTTAAGTCAAGACATTGTATAAATAGAGATTTGAACACGAATTTCCACAGGGAGAGAGAATAGTGGTGAGATTTCATTTTCCATTATTACTACATGCTGGTAATCTGTTTGATAGCGTAAATATCTTTAATTGACATGAATGGATTTTTCTTCTTTTTTTAATCTCTGGGTCTCCTCTCTTACTCTGCAGTAAATCAAAAGACACTTTGCTGATGTCAGTATTGTTGTATCACTGTGTAATGGGTGAAAGGAGAATTACAGCAACTCTTTTAAGCAGGAGTGGTTCTGGTTCAGTATATATTCTCATGTGAAGCACAGCTGAAAAGGGGAAGATGGTGTAGGAGGCTGGACTGAGAGTACAAGACAGTAACTCTACTCATTCTGCCACCGACTTTTGGCGCTACAATTTGGGCAGATCATTTAGCATTATTGTATCTCAGCATCCCACGAAGCTGGCTTAACGTTTTCCTAACACTAAGGATTTTTGTAAAGGGGGAAAAAAAAATAAAGTTAGAAACTCTAAAAGCAACCAGCAAAATTGTTTTTCCAGTAAATACCAATGCAGTTTTACAAGCAAATTCAGAAGAGTGAGATAATTTTAATGCTACTTGCTGGGTTTTTTTAATTGTACTAAACAGTGTCAGGAGTAAATGCAGAATAAAGATACCCACGGGTTTAAAAAAAAAAAAAAAAAAACAAGAAAAAAGGAAGACTTTAGATTTGTTTTTAAGCGAATTAGTTACCATGGGTCCATACTCTGGCCATAATGCATCTACTCTATTTTATTGTACGTTTGAAAGCTATAGAAGCATATCAAGGTAAAAAAATTACTTCAGATTTCAAATTAAAACCTTGGTAAAATAACAGGAGATTGAACTATCTTGGGGAAAAAAAAAGAGGGGAGGCAGGTTTAATTCAGTCTCTGAAAAAGCTAATAGTGAAAAGCCTGACTTTGTCCATGCCAAGGGCATTTTGGCACCTACCTCCACAGAGCCAGGACAACTGTGCTGGGTTTTGTAGGGCCCCAATCCTGCAAACTGTGTGATGGAGAAGGGAATTTCTAAAGTCAGTGGGATTCCCCACAGCTCTCAGGATCAGAAATTTGTGGGAAACTATGTATAGAACTTGTTTGAATTTTGGCCCAAGAGTTTTCTCATTTCCTTTGACAGTCTCCATAAAAACCCTCTTGTGCAACTCCACTATCTTTTCATCTTGGGATGCCAAAATACAAGAGTCTGAACATCTGTTTGAAAAATAGAATACGCCAATATTTAAATTAGCAATGGTTTCTTTTCCCTCCAAGACTATCAACTAATTATTTGAAATAGATTTACCCAAATATTGCACTTAGTTCCATACTACACATGCATAAATGAGAACAGAATTTGGCCCAATATGTTTAAGCTAAGCACATTTTTGCAGCTATGAAAAGTAATCTGATTTCCATGGAATAGTTCATACATGGCAATTTGCCTTCCTGGGCCTCAGTTCATGTCAAGCCTTTTCACTCTGTTCATTTTATGAAGATTTAATTGAATCCTACTTAAATAGCATCAACTAGCACTTATTCATAAAGCCATCAAACCTTTCATCACAAATTCATAGTTTTGTAATTCTTAAAAAAATGAAATAAATCATATATATTCAGTCATACTATCACTGGAAACACTTGAAACAAACTCTTCTGTCCACAGTCCTCTACCACGATTTTGAAACCTCATTTTGAAGTCCTATTAAAAAATAATAATATTTTGACCAAAGGTGATTTTATTTTTTGCTGTTTTACTGCAAGAAATGTGATGGTGAAGTTACCGCTGCACAGACAAGTAAGGTTTGTCTTAGAACGAGCTGAAGGAAAGACATACAAAATAATGAGAGGCAGGAAGGGCAAAGCTGTTCAAACCCAGCAGGAATGTTGTCCTGGTACCGGAAAGGGATGGCACGGCCAAGCTCTCCCTCACCCACCTTTGTCAAGATCTCAACCACCAGCAAGTGTGGAAGGTGCACAACCCATACAGGCCCAAAAAGGAATTAAGCCAATGTCTACCGAGGCCTTGTAGGACCTATCAAACTCCTGAAGAATGTAAAATCTGACCTCCAACGACTGTGATTTATCAATGAACGAAGACATTTGGGTAGCAAAAAACACCCCCTACAAAACCCAAAGAACAAAAAAGCCAACTAAGAAAAAGATGCCCAAAAGCAGAGGGAAGAAGTCTTTTCTCACTAGCCCTTCTCCAGCAGCCCAGCCACCCTGCTGGGAGAGAGGCAGTGGTCCTCTCCCCGCCTGCAGCCAGCAACACCCACCATCTGCACAACCACTTCATTTACCTCCATTGTTTTATCCCCCAGTTTATTACCTCTAGCACCTCAGCATCAACGCTGCTGAAATTGTATTTTCAGAAGGAAAATCTGAGTACTTTGCCATTGGGTAAATTCTTTAATTTACTGCCCCCCACCCCTTTGACCCAGGTTGTTATTTACCAGAACAAATTGGGTCCTACATTATTGGTTCTTGTTCTTTACAGTCGCAGAGCTGATACCATGCTGTTCGTAACCTTTCCAAAATAACTCAGACATGCCTCAGGTAATTAAGGAATTATACACACCCCCCCAGCCAACAATACCATATTTCTTATTTCCATCATATAAATGATCCCACAAGGGACCAGGAAGCCTTTTTGACTCATAAAAATAGCTTACACAGGTGCATATTTAAAGCATGATTTCTTGTTATTATTTGGCATGCTAAAGACATGGTGGATTTAATTTCTTAGCAGTGATGAAAACCGTGTGGATCGCGGCAATGACCACCAATATAGATCTGATAGTGCAAGCAGAGCAGGAAAATTGACTTTATTCATCCAGGACAGGATGGAGATGATTCACATTGCCTATAATCTTGAGATTAATTGATTCCGGATTATACTTCTAGACATGTAGGAAGAGTCCCTTCAGTTTGGAAGGAAAATCATGGTACAGTTGAGAAGGTAGCCCATTCCACACCTACCTCACCGTCCTGGCAAAATGCAATGGAAAATGAAAATTGTTTCCCCTTTTGTTTCCTTATTAATTTTCACATAAAAGCAGTGCAAATATAAACCACCAGAAATTATCACAGCAACAGAGGAAGGGAAAGGTGAAAACGGGAAAGTGAAAACTTCAATCCATGACTCAAGAGAGGCAAAAAAAAAAAAGAGTTTGCAGACAATTCTTGTACCTGATGTCCTCACCTTAAGGCTGACTCCAGTCACTTTGGACTTGCAGATGTTTGTACAGTCAGCCCTCCACTTTCCCTGCCCGTGCCACTCGGCGGGTGCACTAACCCTCTTTCCAGTCCCCTTATCTTCTCCTTGCTTCATATGCAGTCTGCGCTTACCCCTCTCAGCCTGTTCTCTGTCACATCCCCTCACCCTTCTCCTGTTTCATGTCTTCCTTCTTATTTGCTTTTTTTCTCCATGCAGTTTATTTCTTCCTCATTAAATCCACCAGAACACAATAACAATGCAGTTAAGCTGACTTTTGCTGACCCGATGCTGTCCTCTCCAGGTCACGTCTCCACGAGCCCAGTGAAGAACAGCGCAGAGAGGCGAGTTCAGATCTGCGAACAGCAGGACTGAATGCATGTGGTCCCAAGCGTGGAACAACAAACACCAACGTCTCAGATTTGGGTTTGCTCTCACACCAGCGATGCTGCCCTGCTCCGCTCCATGTCCATAATTGATTTGCAATTTATTACCGCCTATAACATTTTCAGATACCTGCTTTTAGGCGTTTGGGCTAGCTCCCTCCATTTACAACAGCATGGACAGATTTTTAGCGAAAGAAAAAAAAAAAAAATAGAAGTTCAAGAGATCTGGAAGATGGATTCCACCGCTAACAAGCTGTTGAGGGTCTGCATCCATGCAGCACCCACAGTGACACCCATCTGCCCCACCAGCAAATGGTGTTTGCCCAGTAGCAATCAGAGCGCTGACGGCTTCTCTGCTGACCCTTCGGTCCTGTGTGTACTTGGAAGGCTTTACTATTATTTTAACCTCTTGGGCAACCCGCTTTTGTTCTCCACTTTCACTTTCCTTATCTTATTTTTACACCCTCTTATCTGCATTCTTTCATATCTTTTTATTTAAAGAGGTTTTCTTCACTACTATTACTATTCTCTAGAAGTTTAACACAGAACTTCTGAGCCTGCGCTAACCAGGTTACTCAGCTGTTACTACCGGTCTGCTCACAAGGGCAGTAACACTTCAGGGAAAAGCAACATTTGGGTCTGCGTCCTCTCCTATTACTCAAACCCCACTTCCAAGGTACCGAGCTGACGCCTTCCAGCGTTCATATGTACAGGCCTTGGACTCCTCCCTATGAGCTTGTTCCCCCAAATATTCAGTCTTAGCACATGGAAAGTATCTTGATTGATCTAACCCCAGAGAATACATATATGAAACTGTTTGAAATTAAAACACAGTTCAGCTGAAGGACTTTCCTGCCTCCTCACAAAGGGTTGGATTCTCTTTGCCCGATACATTTGCAGAACCTGTCAATATGCACATTTTATGACAAGCGCGTTCATTCACTGAAAGATCCCCTCAGCTTCCTCTCGGAGCCAGGTGTTTCCTGACAATACCTATTGTCCTGCCTGGCTGGCAGCTCCTCGCTCCATGACACCTACTGTAGGGCTCTCGCTCGCTTCTTTTGTCAGAACATAATCTGCTTCCACGCACACTTTTCTCACACTGAGAAAGTATCTCCCATCTGGCCAGAATCAACCTTCCTTTCCTTTCTCACCAACCCTGCCAGATAACAACGGGCTCATCCTCCCGCAACCAGAGCCTACGGCTGCGTTCTCCAAGCAGAGCAGGACTGTCGCCAACTCAACATCATGAGCAGCAGCATGCTGTGAGACAAACAGGGACATTATTCCAAGTTTCGGCTTCCTCTTCCCTTTCATGGTACAGTATCTGCTTAGTTCATCAAGGCAGAGAGCAATGTGCCGTCCAAAAACGTGTGCCAACATCCCTCCAGTGCACATTAAAACTGAGACTCTCAGCTATCTGCACTGAATTAACTCCCATGCGCTGCACAGAGCATTAACCGCTTTAATGCACCGGGGTGGACGGGGCAGGGCATGCTCCGCTCGGTGGAGCTGGTCCTCAGCTGGAGAAGTCCTCCCCGTGCACCCAAATGCCTGCGCTCCCCTCTACAACAGCGCGGTCTTTGCCTGGCACTTTGGGAGACAGCGCTGCCTGCGTCGGGGTTAACCCCAGCCGGGCAAGCAGGCTGCCAGGGCTAGTGGAGAAGCCACCGCACAGCCCCAAGGAATCTCAGTGGCACTTACTGCTGTGGCTGAAGGTGGGACACCTCCGTGGGCGCCAGCAGCCAGCATCTACCCCTCTTCTCTCCCGGCGTGGGACCGGGCGTAGGCTGTTGGCTACACTGAGCCTAGTTGTCCATACATCCGTACGTCAATATAAAAAAGCCTCTCTGGGACTGGTGTGATTCGCATCAGGGACCAGGAACTCCCTGTAATGAACATCACTGCTCAACAACCCATGGGCATCAAGCACTTGAGCCAGCGCATGGGGGAATGTCAGCCTTGTGTTTTTTCACATGAAACAAAACAGGGTCTTAAGCCACCCATAATTGCACCGCATGTTGTAAAACCACCAGAAAAAAAAAAAATGCTAGACCTTGGTTTTATCTTTGTCAATACGGTACCTTTCTCAACTCCCTTTTTTTTTTAGTTTTAATTTGTGGAAGATGGGGCTGCTTTGTTTTGTTCCAATTTGTTTTTTGTCCCTGCCAATTGTGTGAAATGGAACATATTTGGGAGGAATGAATTAAATTTTACAAAAGCTCTACTAATAATATATATTTAAAAAAATAAGCAAAGAATAACAAGTATTTGCCCAGTAGATGAACTGTAAATGTTATCAGGCAAAGTAAACATTCCAACTGTAATTGTTATTGTAGATGGATGAATTCATAAATATGGAAACACTAAAAAATGGTGTAATACAGAAACAAAATGCAATGGACTGAGAAAAGAATGCAGCATGCAGCAGGCTGGGCAAAGGCAGTTCAGGAAGGTTAAATAGCTAACGAGCGCACTGAAGAGCAGAGCTTTCTAACACAGCACCAGCTCCGTGGAAGCCGATGCAGACATTTGTCACCTATTCACCCCCTGGGATTTCGTTGACACTGTATATGAACCCAAAAAGGGAAGTACTCCTATCCCCCTTTGCCCAGCACCGAACAACTTGCCCTCATTCGTAGTTTAGGTTG
The DNA here is from genome assembly GCA_013397275.1 of Burhinus bistriatus. Taxonomy (NCBI): domain Eukaryota; kingdom Metazoa; phylum Chordata; class Aves; order Charadriiformes; family Burhinidae; genus Burhinus; species Burhinus bistriatus. The sequence continues at coordinate 276,639 of VYXH01005096.1, read as the reverse complement.
CATCAGGAGAGCACTTCTGAAGTCCACCTCCCAACTGTCCTCACCTACCATGCTTTGGCTTACAGCATGGGTGGTCTTGGAGCATACAAGCCCCTCTGGAAACCAGAGGACATACTCCAGGGATGCACCTTAAGTGCCACAATCGCAAGGAGTTCTTGGGCTCAGACTAGCGGTAATCCAAACCAAAGCCCTCACTAATGAGCCCTGTGGACACTGGGTGCTCAGCACCGAGTGTTTTGCTCCTACTGTTCCACGAGCCCTGCTGACACGGACATACCCTCCCATACACAGCCCAGGCTGGAGGCCGCTCTTCCGAGGCTTTTACGTAGGCTTCTCCAGAGGACAGTGCACCTGAAGAGGGATGCTGCCCACTCTGAACTGCCCTCGGTAGGAGTTTTTCACTCTCGTTCTCTTTCAGTGCCGGCTGTCAGGCAGCATAAATACGTGTGATAAAACCATGTCAACTGACTTAGAGGGTTTCACATTACTGGTGTTTTCCTTAAAGCTCTGCCTTACGGGAGACCCCAGACTCCTGACACATGCCAGACCAGAATCCAAGATGTCCTGGATTGTTTGACGGATATGACTGCATGTGAGGAGTGAAAGTACCAGCTGGCACCCTCTCATGCTCTCCAAAGTCACTTTGGGCAAATTCAGGGGAAGCAATGCAACCAAATTCCTACCCAGCCCACGGGACTATCACAAAAAATAAATTCTTCTCGGGGCCCTGCATTCACAACACAAATCCTCACACCACCGCACCTTGGCCAGAGCGCGCCCAGCAGCCAAGAGGCAGGGCAGGCAGCCTCCTGCTCTCCTGTCCCCACCTCCGCTGCAGGCACCATCACACCAGTAAAACTGGCAAGGACATTAAGACCACCAAATGACATGTTTTCCCCTATCCCAGCCCTGTTCACACTCGATCGTGGACCTAGACGCTCTGTTTTCCCTCCGCTGCCGTTTCGGCATGTCCACATATAAATGGCCTGCTAGTCCTGCAAAATCAGACCGGTTCTTTCCTTTCCCAATGCTTGAGATAACTCGTGGGGCAGTCAACCACAGCAATGCACTTCTCCCATAATTTTCAGCTCGTCGAGTTGCTCAGTTAAAATCCAGCTGTAATTTAAGGAAAGGAGTAGTATCTTGAGGGCTGACACTTTAAGAAAGCCATCCTTCGTTTTGCCTGAATACCATCGACACTTACACTCCTGGTTTTCTCCTGTACAATGCATGGCAAGCACAAATATTAGCCCTTAGCTGATCTGATCTTCAATCATAAAAAGCTGTCTCGGAGCTAATGCCTGCACCCACGGTTCATTAGCAGGCAGAGGAAAAAAAAAAAGCTTCTGAGAAATAGGAAGGCTGGCCCTCTGCTCATCTGAAAATTTATCTCTGAATATTCAGTACAACCTCAGTCATTAGTTTCCAAAGTCACATACGGAGCAGATAGATGTCAAATCAATATCAAGACAGATAACTTCTTATCAGTAGGAACGGATACTGAGAAACAGCCTCTGTGCGATGGTATCGTTTCATTAGGTTAGTTATCAACAACCAGTGCCATATGTGACAATCTCATATAGCCTTGAAAAAAGCCTGAGAGATAATAGTATGCTTTATAGCTTAATTCTCTGCACCAGTTAATTATATGGCACATTAAATCTACCTCAAAATAAACAAATATTTTAATTATAGCTAGAAAAAATTTACATCATTCTCATCAACTAAAGTCTGACTGGGGGAGCTGGGTACATTTGGACATCTAAATCAGTATGTAGGTCCTGAAAATGGGTATCTAGATGACTTCAATCCTTACATTTAAAAACTGTTGTGTCAAACAGACAGCATTAAATCAAAATATTACTTCTCTTTAGGAAAGTCATCTTTCCATTTTTTACTGTTTAAATAATCACTTCTATATTCAACTGCTTTGCATACCTACTAGATATAATTTCCTTGAAACGTTGAGGAATTCATATTTTAGATGCACTTTTACCATTCTTGCATCATACAGAGTATGCAGTAAGATGCAACCGCATTAATTTCATCACTGTGATGGATTATTAGTATGCAAATCTAATGGATCCCCTAGTGTTCCTTTGCTATCATATTACTCCTGCTTACAAAGGATTGCAAAACTTTCATTATGTTGGCCAATCAGTCAAACATTGAGTCAGCTAGTTCATCTTTTTCTGTCTCTCCCAGTGGCTCTATTTATATCAACTAGATGTTGGACAATCCTCCAAAGAGCAGGAACTAAAATATCCGCCCCCTTCCAGCAGCAAACACCTCTAAAATCAGGTTCACGGAAACTCTTCTGGCCCACCTCTGCTGCGCAGAGTTCGCAGGATGGGCTGTATCACAATACGCTCTCTATCCTGCACTTCCCTTCTCCCAGAGTAAATAAACCCAACTAATTAGGTTAAGGGATAACCATGAGTAATGTCACAGCTGCGGCAAATGACTCTCAGAGAGGAACTATGGAATAACTCAAGCATTTGAAGGAGTACAGAAGCAAGTGCTCTACAATAACCCACCATATATCAAAATAATAAAAAGAGACAGAATTTGGCAACAGTGAGGACATGGCAGTATTGACATACATAGAGATGTCCAACACAAATATTTTGAGATCTTTTATCAGCGGTTTCTAAACACAACAGGAATGTGCGTGAACTGCAGCAGCTCAGTTCCAAACAGCACCATGTTAGAGATGACCAGATTTTAGATTTAGATTGCGAGTGGGGCAGTGAAGGAAGGAGGCGGGGGGTGGGGGGGAATGGTTTGCAGCTTAGTAGGTCACTTTCAAACTAGCAGCATTGGTGCCAAATGGAGCTTTCTAATTACTTTGATTTTCCTGCTGAAATTGCAAGAGAGAAGCACAAAAAGCTGCAGCGTGCTGGGGTGGATTCACATGTTTCTGGAAGCTACAGCCCAGGCAATCCCTCCCTGGCACTGTGGCTGTTGTCTGTTGAGGGAATTTGGGTTTGGGAGCTCCAGGCTGATCTCATGAAAAGGAGTGACAGATATTCAGTCTATAGAATTGCAGCGGGGAAAACATAAATCTTTTGCCTTTCAAATTGTATACTTTAGAAGTAGCAAAAAGAAATTGTTTTTCATATTTAAGCTCCATAAAAGCTGTTGATTCATAAATACTGTGACATCCATACCATTACTCTACAAAACAGCATTTGGAAAGATCTTCTAAATTAAAAGAACTAACTGTTTTAAGCTATTTTTTTTCCTCTTTCTGAAAACACACACTTGAATGTATGAAAACAGTTTGAGCCAGCACAAAGTTATTTACTCTCCAGACCACCTACCTAGTGCCACACTGAAAAATCTGATTTAACAATTGTGCACACCTCTCTCCTACTGGGCGCCTCCAAACTGTTGTCCAACTTTCTCCAAGACACGCCAACAGAGTCCTGACTGGATTTAAAAAAAGTTTCTATTTTCTATTGCTTTCATGCTTACTCTCAAATTTCTGGTAGTGGCTCCTTGTATCCTACTGAGCAGAAGGTGGGAGCCATCCTTTTCGGTTCAGCTTGGTCAAGGCATACCTAAGCCCTCAGAAAGGTAAAGCAGAACCCCCTGTCTGTGTCTGACCAGACATCTACTCTACACCCACCACCAGGACGATTCAAAGGATTCTTGCAGTGGCTATCAAATTGCCACCAAATACAGCCTGCAAAATTAATCAGCACTGGCTTCCCAGACCTGCTGCATACCACGCTTGGTATCTCAAAGTGAGCTGAAACACATGGGAATTCAAACACTCCACAGGGTCCAGAAATGCTTACCAACACCCAGAACTTACTTGCCCAGTGTTTTCATGAACCTAAAGAAAGATTGAGGTAGGATTAGGGCATAACAAGCAAACAAAAATTACATATTTAGCTTTGAATAGCTATAACTTTAAGCTGATGCTTTCTCCCAATAAAAAAAAAAAAGGGGGGAAAAATAAAGAACAATAGGAAAGGAAGTACAGGAAGACTTGTAAATCCTTGTATGAGTCAGCTTTATGGATAAAACACATGGACATCCACACTCAGAGCCCTGCAGACATTTAGGCATGACGCTTTTCATGCTCTTCTACATTGGATTCAGAGGAGCAGTTGGCCATTAACTCAAGGCTGGGAGCAACGCAACACAAGGTGATGCCTGAGCGTGTGTTCACTGAAAGGATTTTGGGAGACGCTGTCCTTACTCTTGGAATTCTGAGAAATTCCAGGACCATCTTTCCTCCTCCTCTCTCCTCTGCATTACACATACCCTACCTAGGCTGAGAAATCCCCTGTGGAAGAACACCAGAGGTGTGATGTTAAATACAAGTGTTACAGTTCCATACACCACCCAACGCAAGAGGGGGAATTCTGCAGAAGAAATAGATTTTATTTGCACAGCAATTCCCATTTTTCAAATATTATTTGCAATGTACTATTAGCAATATTTTTGGCTGCATTAAATATTTGTTTACTACAAGATGTATTGTTTACCCTTTTTGAAGTTGATGAGGAAATTCTCATACTTTTCAAAATTTTACATACTCTGCCTTGGGGTTTTACTCTACCTAGAGCCTCAAGAAAATTATTGTTCTGGCTTGTACTTCCAAAGAGAGTTAAGGATCTGTGAAAAAGACCATTGCCTCAGCATCTTTTTATCCATATGCTGATCCTTAGCAGAGTGCAAGGTATTATTGTTTAATTCCATTAGGAGACCCACCAGCAGGATACTGGAAACGTCCCAGGGGCTGGTTTGTTTAAAGCTCGCTGGGACTGAGGTAGGGATGAAGGTCAGTTGGGCATCATGAGATCCTGTGACCATACAGGTTGGGCTTTTCGATAGCTGTTTTTAGGGATGTGGACAATTCTTTGTCACTTGGGTGATTATGAAAATCCTACCCCTCACTCCAAATTCTCTAGTTTATTCCATGTGTTTTACACATCTGCTTATTGATTTCACCAACTGATTTTGGCATGATGATTTGTTCCTCCAAGTTGCTAAACAGGACTTTGACCTTTTACTTGCTTATCTAAGCTAATGACACAGCTCCATTTGTAAGGTGTGCTCATCAGGCCTTTAAATTCCAACACATTTTCAAGAAATGTCACAAGGAAAAACATCCATGGCTTTAAAAATAAACGTAACGTGACACAGATGAAGCTCAACAGGATGATTCCCACTGTAAAACTGATATTGCAATAGTTTAACTGGGCTGTAGAAAATTTATAATGTTTTTAGAGAAGAATTCTGTTAATTGTGCAAGCTGAGAGATGCTTCATTTGCATCAAAAACAATAGGTTGGCAAGAAAGCTCACTAACCGTGCCAGATCTAAAGGTGTTACCATGACGGTAAGAAGAATTGGTTTAAGAAACCATTTATTTGATGAAATTGGAGGATCCCCAACTTCATAAATCAATTCCCAAATTGCAGGAAAAAATATTACCTTTTAAATGCCCCTAATTGTTATTCATTATTCTAGGCCCTCTAAACCTCACCAGAGTGGTTTATTGATGATGTAGTCTTCAAAGAACATTATTCAGGCAATGGAAAGGGAGAAAAAAATAGAAGAGTACTGCACCAGAATAATGAATTAAGGTGGACAAACATCGAGAAGTTTTAGTTTGGTTGCTTTAGGCTGATTTAACAAATAAGAGGATTTTTTTCTCTTATTCTTTCTTGAAGTCAGTTAAAAAAGAAACAAATGTATTTGAATACGAAAAAGAAGGCAGTGAGATTCACATGGAACTACCATGTTCAAATTTTTAGGTAAACTCTTATAATACCTAATCCTTCGATACAAGACAGGGTTCATTTGCTGGAAGGCTCCTGACTGCAGGTTTTGTGTTCTTGGGGTATTTGTCTCAGGGCTTAACAGTTGAGATGACATGCTGGTTCCACGGACATCGCAGATGGCTTTGGAACCGGCCACAACAAAGCCAGGTTTTCACATGGTGACTTTAAACTGCAGGTTTTTTGGACTGCAGAATTTCTGCTAAGTCAGGGGAAGTTCAGTGTGCACATTACAACTGATTTAGTGAGGGACTTCAGTGTGCCTCATGTTAGGCATGCAAATCGTACCATTCATTCCACTAGGACTAATTCACTGGGTAAAATTTTGGCTCCGATAAAAGTGTAACTCCCACTTAGGGTGTTTCTTTAGAGCCAGTTCCTTCACAGGACAAAAGCAGATGGAGGTGCAAGGCAGACATCACTGAGAAACTGGTATCGGGCAAAAAACAGAAGGAATAAAATCAGATTTGGGGGAAGTTAAAAAGGACAGTCTGCAGAAATGTCCAAGAGAGGCATCTGGCAATAGCAAAAAGGTGCTAGCAGAGTGAGAAACACAGTCCTGCATGGGGCTTGAGCAAGCCTCCTTGGAGAAGTGTATTTGTCTGTCCTGGGGCAGTGGGTAGACACCCATTGTGATAGCAACTGTATCTAGAAAGGCCCTGAAAAATTTAAATCTCAATAGATGAGACAACAGCAACTGAGGAAAAAGGACTACGACCTTCCCCATGTCACAAACTGAGGGTAGGACACAGACACCTCCAGCTCCAGGCCAGGAAACAGGCTCAAGCACTGACCTCGCTGATCTCCATCACCCTCGCCTTGCACTACGGTTTGAGCGGGTCCCAGCTGGCCCTGCGCCCCACCACGGCCACCGAGGAGAGGAAGAGGAGGAGGAGAAAGGCTGGACACTGCTGCCCTGCCCAGGACAGAGGGGAGATGGTCAGGCAGGTGGCACAGCCCATGCCATGGGGCTGCGGCTCCATGTCCGACCCGCTACGCTGAGCAGCATTATGGACACGGCTGGGTGGGAATCATGAGCCCAGGGGACAGAGCAAGTATACAACCCAGCCAGGCACCATGCCTGAACCTCTCAAATCCCGTCCTCAGGTTTGTACAAAACTGTCTATTCTCTTTAAAAAAAAAAAGCACGAAAAAGTGGTTGTTTTCTTTTGCATGCAGGCCATTGGAGGAAACGTGTTCCTGAACACACACTACAAGCTGCTGAGCTCCTGACCGTTTCACCAAATGCTCTGAAGCAAGAGTAACATTGAAAACCAAAGTTATTGGTGTATTTGTAAATGACACTTGCATAGCTTCATTTCTACCACAGTTAACTTCTCATGGTGAGCTTCCCTTTGGGGCAAAATCCAAACCAGCCATACTGCCAGGGTAAGGGAGCATCTCACCTGCTTGAAATGCATTAATAGATAGAGGTTCGTTATAGGTTATCAATCATGAGAACAATCCCCATCCCGTGTCTGAAATTAAATAAAAATAAAACCCACGCTTCTGAAAGCTGTTTTCAGTGCAGTGGATCTTGCATACAGGATGCTGTTGTTAAAAACAGGTACAACTAGTCTCTCAGTCCTGCTTCGCACATTGCTGTAGACACAGCCTTACCGACTTTAGTAAGTGAAGATGAGTCCCATTTAGCAGAAGTGGTAACCATGAAGAGTTTTCTTTCTCGGTGCAGCTAATGCATTTCTAATGAAGCCATGAAGACACCACCAGCCCTCGTTTATCCATAAGAAAGGTTCAGAGATGGGAGACTTACTGGATAAGTGGAAAATATTTAAGCCAAACATAGAAGGTCTCCACAGCAGGACAGCACGCAACCAAATGGACAGAACCTCATCAGCCATTGGGGTTGGGGAAAAGCATGTATAGCACACGGAGAAGAGGGAGAACGTACATCCCAGGGACAGATTGAGGTGGCGTTCTCAGAAGCGGGAAGTTTACACGGAATTTAAAAGGATTTCTGAGTGACCCAGAGGTGAGATCTAGGACAACAAAAGAACCGAAATATTTAGCAGAGGATGTTATCTGTAATAAAGATAATGCAAAGAAGAAAAGAAGGTAGTTCCTTGCTCTTTTCTTGCTTAAGGATCAAATATTCATGAATCCTTCCTTGACTTTCCTGAAAAAGTTAGCAAAGCAATAGATAGGGATTCTTCTGGTTGGAGTTTACAGCTGATTAGTATATCAAATAGGCTCTAACTACAGGTTTGGTCATCTTTAAATTACAGGGATTCCCTTTTTCTTTAGACTGGAACAAAAGCAGAGATAAACAGGCAACTTTAAGAATCATCTGCATCTCAGAATGGTCTCAGTATAAAACTGGCTTTGTGCACGCAGAGACACAGGTTACAATCCAAGTAATGAAAGCCGTACAAAGGAGAAAAAGTATCACTCCAGAGATGCAAGTGATTTTTAGCATAACTCATCAACTAATACAATATTGGGGTACAAAGATGCACCAAATCCAAGATACAACCACTCCAGGAGATGAGGATTCCCAAACCTGAAATCTTTCCCAGTTTCCGATTTAATTCTGCCCTCAGTGACACTGTTTTTTAAACACTGACTAATTACATCTTCGTGTCCTAACTGAAAACTGAGCTGGTGATTTCAGAAGATCAGTTATAGTATCAGACCCAAACTTATCCAGGACATGCAAGGGAGAAAAAAAAAAAAAAAAAAAGGGAGAGACAGAGCAAAAGAAAGTTTAGCATTGCCCAGTCTTTTAGAAAAAAAAAAAGAAAAAAGACAATAGTCTGCTTTCTTTCACTTGCATTACAGAATTTACGCTGGGACTGGGACAGATTTCAGAAGCGTTAGCACACAACAAGAGAAGGTGAGGGGGGCACTGCTCCATTAATTTTCTCGTTTGCCCCTTTGTTCCCTCTGCAGCAATCTAAACAGAATTAATTCTGATGTTCCAGTGTGTGTTGTCTGCCTCTAAGTGAGAACAAAACAAAAGCAGCATTAAACTGAACTATGTGGTCATCCACACACCATACTGGTTTGGATGACTCTCTGTCTATGCGGCTTTTTGTATTAGAGCTTGTATCAATGGCCTCCTTGTTGTCTGTCGAGCCCCCATGGGGTTACATGAGTACTATCTCAATTCAATAGCTTTTCCCTCAACCATTGTCTTTTAATATAGGTTTATAGTCCTCAAGGATATATGCTGCATTACAATTAGTCATAATGTCCAGCAGTTACTGAGGCTTATTTGCAACACAGAGTTTATTGCCCTTTGTGAGGCTGACAAAGAGAGACTTGTTGAGAGCTGTATACAAAAGGCAAATACAATGTACGAATTTCTCAGTAATACAAAAGGCGAAAATAATAGCTGGTCAGTAAAGAGCTCTGTAAGAGAGCAAGTAGCATCTCTTCTTCCACCTCCCCTCGGCCCCGCTCCTGGCTTTCTCAAATCAATGCATCTCAACTAATTTTAAAAAACGATACCTTGCAGAGACAGGAAGAAGCGACTCTGCGTTGTGCGTTCAGCTCTGCTTTCCGCTACACTGTCGCCGACAAGAAATGAAGTGGCAGGAACGATGTTTTACACCCTACGCTGGAGGTCCCTGTCATTTCCCAAGCTCAAAAATACACATTGCAAGTCCTCTTGCTGGGGCTCAACTTGGAAAGAAAAGGAATAGCAGCTCCGATGTGACAAAACGAAGCTACGTGTGTAACGAAGGCTTTCCCCATCTCAGCGCAGTCTCAGGCTACGCTGCTCCACGAACAGCGTCCTGGGGGGCACACGGGCACAGACGGACACCCTCCAGCCTCTGTCAGCAAGAGGACCTAACTACTCTGGGATGTCCGAGCACAGCAGCACCACCGACCCACACCCCGGCAAACTACCTCTGCCCGTCAGCTGTCCCCCAGCGGCCAGCGAGTGGTGTCAGCCAGCCATTCCCCACCACGGCTGACGCGGAGCAGGAGCCCTGCTTGGCCCTGGTGCTGGCAGGACACGTGCAGACAAGTGTCCTGGGTGAGCTGTGAGGTGAGACAAAGCTCTCTTGCCCCATGCATCCCTCTGCACCAGACAGGAAAGGCAGCAAAGCCCATCCTCACGAATCCTTTCCCATCCTCAAACACGTGGATAAGCAGGAATGGAGGGCCTGACCCTCTATTAGTTTACAAAATGCAAATTCAGTCTGAAAATCGCCACCTGGACCATAAGGCTAAGAAGCGAAGCGGGATCTGACTGAGCAAAAGCAAAGAGGGAGGCAGCAGAGTCTTCACACTGTTTACCCCAGGAAAATGGTAGCTTCTTCATTCAAAATATTTGGACAAGATACCCTGGTGTAACAGAAGAAGAGCTGGGACAGGACCCAAGACAGAACAAACACTGCATCTGCCTCCTCTCCTCATCCTTCATCCTCCTCTCACCCCACTCCACCATAGGTTTTGAATTTGGGGAAAGTTCACACCCAAACAATGCAAATCTACACAGTCTGGGTTGAAGGGACAGATGTGGGAAACGAAACCCAAACACCTCTGAAGCATGGGGAAGCTCCTGTATTTCAGACGCAAAAGGCACGGTTCCAACCAGTCTGGCAATCGTCGGTAAGAATTTGCACGGAGGGACTCTCAGCAAAGCGAGCCCAAACCGTGCGCCGTTGCCCTCTGTCCTCTGGTTAAGAGCTCCTCAATGCTGACAGAAGCCTTGACACCCTGGCAAAAAGCCATCACCTGTACACGAGCACTGAAGAACAAAAAACTCACTGCTGAGAGAGAAAGCAAAGTGTCATCTGTGGATGATTATTAATCGTGGGGGTCCTCTCCAACCAGAGGATTTTAATATTAGACGTTGCAAACTCTAAACACAAGGATCCTTTACTTATCTGCATGTGTGTCCAAGTACAAAATATCCCTGTCACTTGTCACGAAGTCAAAAGATACACAAACAAAAATAACAATGCTTATATTTATTTCCTTCTCTCTAGTTCCTCAGCACTTTGGAGAATTTCTTGGACAGGAATCTGAGCTCATTAGCTGATGAGGATTTTTTTCTGCTGTGTCACGGCTTCTTCTCAGAAATAGTTTCAGCCCAACTTGCCAACTTTCCCTGGCCTGCTCTGGGTCCTGCCATTAGGTTGGCTTTTTCTCTTAAGAAATCATCTTTTCGTTCCTCAGAGCTACATCTGTGTTTCTTGTTCCTCCATGACTTTTTTCAACAAATGTTTCATCCCGTTGCTTCTGTCCAAGAAATTACCAGAGTCCTTATTTCCCTCTCCTGATGATACAGGAGAAAATCCATTCTCCTGACGCCTCGTTCAGAACCTGGGCATTAAGATGAGTGACTCTCCATGGTCATTATACTGGAGTACGTGACAGACCCTGTGAGGAAATGATGGATTCGCTATCTGCGGCAATCCAAGATGCTACCATTTCTCACAACAGCAACTTCATAACTTCAACCAGAATTCATAAATTGCACCCCCGGATCAAGACAGGCTCCAAAAATTCTCAAGGAATTGTCACATCTCTAAGGCATTAGATCCATCTCTCATTCACCAGGTATTAATACAAAAAAATCTCTGTCAGCTTTGTAGAATCAAAGAAGAATAATGAACGTTTTTGGACTCCACATGAATGTTTGCCAATATACCTTTGAACATGAGTTTAATATCAGAGCTAATTTTGTTCCAAGGCAGACGTACATGTTCAATGACTCCTCGTACCAAAATAAAATATTTCCCTGGTGAAAACATTTATTTTTCAATGAATTCAAACAGATAAATAACAGGGACACATCAGTTCAGGATACAATCTCTCTTGTGTGTTTCGGGGAACACAACTTTTTATTTGATCCTAACCTTTGAGGGCCGAAAACGTTCTCTTAGCACTTAAACAGCAACATCATCTATTAGCTTTTCAGCCCAGAAAAGCTTTCATAATGAAATGTAAATCACTGTTCCCTACAAGCCATGGGCTATAGGAACTTTAGTCTGAAAACTGACAAATTGCCTGTTTCTTAGATATTCATCGTGTAGATCTAGATCAGATGCAGAAATCCACATTTTTTCCACATGCCAACCTTCTATATTTTAAATTCATCATGAGGAAAAAAAAAAAGACTAGCAATAGGACATTAGAAATATGTCTTTTCCTAAATGTGCCAGTATATAGACATAAGTTTCTGTTCTATACTTTCTGTGGCAGATACTAGCAGTGTAAACACTAACATTTAAGCATCCTTCTAGTCAATGGTTTTGTCTTTATTTTAAAAGTTGTATATGTACATTAATAATAAAGCTGCATATGTAAATAAGAATATGTAAATAAAAAAGAATATGTAAATGATAATAAAGATTTTATTTCAGACAACCAAGTACTCTACTGATATTTAACTGGATGTTATAAATATTCATCAGGACACTTAAGTCAAGGGGAAAAGAGGTGTAAAATATACATAAGGATTTAGTAACAAACGTGTACGCATTTCAACAAATTACCTACGGGCCAAGTTTAATCCAGTACATTAAAAGTGCGATAGGGGTTAGGGTTAGGTAACTCAGGGGACCGACGGCAGCCTCCAGCCATGCCCCTCTTCCCAGCCCAGCCTACAGGCAAGGGGCAGCATCCGCAGCCACGCAGCCGAGATTAAATCCTTGCCAGCCCCATAGAGGGCCAGTAAATTAATTTTGCAGGACATTTTGCAGTTTGCTGGACTCCATCCCTGCACACACCCTGTGGGGAAGGGCAAAACACAATTTGCCTCCCCCGTGGCTGCTTACGCTTATGATAAGGAGAGGTGAGAAGGGTCAGACTGTCCCCTGGGAGATGAAATAATCCATTATAAGTACGTTACTCATTACAGTGAATCAAAGATACAGATGCAAAGAGCTTCAAAAAGCATTACAGGGTCGGTTCTCATAACTGACCAAAGTTCAAAACTTTTTGCTCCAATTCCCTTTTCCATTTCCTCTCTTTATACACGTACACCTCCATGTGTTGGTGTACATACAGTTCATCAATCTCCACAGCATTTTTATGCTCTGCGTATCACTTGCGCTGTTCTCTCGGACACGGTCCTTTGTGGACAGACTAGTTAAAAAGACATTTCTTGCCGTGCATCACGACACTGTTAACACAGTAACAAGCAGAAGTGAGGGAGAATAAAAGAGATATTTGGAGGGGGAATAGACTGAAATCAAAATCCAGTCACACGAATATTAAGCTAAGCCTAGCAAGCACACATCGTAAGGGTATTACCGAACATTATTTTTTTTCCTTTGTGTTGTTCACATGAACACTCCTATACACCACCATAAATTTCCAACAAACAAATCTTCCTATTAGAGCAGTTTGAGGCAGAATGATAACACTCCCATCATTTTATCCCTACACAAGTCCATTCCTCAGATCGTGTACAGCTCTGTTGCATGACTTGCTTCAGTGAAGTGAGACTAATTTATCCCTCCTCCCCTCAAACTCTTTCTTTTTTGCAGTGGAGTCTGGTTTCCCTCTGCTCTTTCTACCTTCCAAAGCAGAGTAAAAGTTTCTGCCACCCAAACCACGGGATTATCCGTTGTACAAGAACTGCAATTTCAGTGACGATCACAACAAATGTTTTGGGAGTAGGAAATACATCCCACAGGCTGAAGAGGAGACTATTGCCTGACTTCCTCCTGACGCCGCTCACTGCCGTGCACAGTAAGTGCGAGGCTGGCCCTGTTCTCCAGCTGTTTCTTCATTTGCTCCAGCAGTGCTGGGCTCCTGCGTGCTCTGTTCCCAACTCCTTTTAAGTTACCTCCCTGGATTAAGTCCTGAGCTACTTAAATTAATATCCTCTCTAATAATCCCCAAAGCTACACGACTAGTGAGCTACATGTTTCACATAAATTTTTAATACTTCAATTCAATGCAAACCATGCCACTGAACTGTCATCTGTTTTCCCAGGGTCTAAACTTAGGTCTCATTCTGTGTTGTTGCCACAGTGTCTGAGGTTTATGGCTGTTTTTTTTCTGGAAACCCATGCCTACCTGCTTATAAAAGCTGCACCGACAGAGCTTGCTGGTTGGGTGGATACACATTTATGCTTGATCAACGTGACCAGCTTTGCATCTGCTGGAACAAGTCAGTTGGCTGTTACAATTAGAGTCCACAGCATCTCCACTTTGCGGGCATTTGCATCTACACCACCCCAGAGATACTCACCACGGCTTTTATAGCATTATTTAGACACCACAACAAAACGTCAGCCCCATGAGTCGGGGGTGCTCCCTGTGCCAGGAGCTCAAAAGCCCGAGAGCTTCCTTTCAGTGGCCCCTCCAGATCCTGTTTGCTTGGGGGTGGGTGTTTTGGCACATGAGTGACCCCGAGAGTCCAATCTAACTCACAATGGAGTCACAGAGGATCTTGCCCCAAGCCTGTGTTAGGAACTACTGCGATGACACCATCTTTTAAACCAGGGACTATATCAGGCTCCATACCAAGGACATCTGGACAACCCTGCTGCTTTAAGATCGCCTCCCATCAGGATTCCCTGTTCCTCTCTTCCCCCCAATTCTCTGTGGTGTTCCCACACAACAATGTAAAAAAAGGCCATGGATGCAGAAGAAAACTGAGTTTTCCTGAAATAAGAATTTTCTTAAAAGCCAAAAATGTGTGTGCTTTGTTGGGAAAGAAGCTTGTTTAATCTTGAAGAACAAGAAAGATGGAAGAGCAACTCAATTACGCAGAAACATTTTACATTTATCCCCTACCACAATTTCAGATTTCTACATAAGCCTTTGGTTAAAAATGGATAGAACTGCAGCGTTGCTTCTAGAGCATAAAAAATTTCAGATGACAGGGAACAGCCCAAGACAGGACTGGCTTATGATTGCTGAATTCCTCCTGATGCATATAGGTGAGACACAGAGTGGATTTTATTTCTGATTTGTAAATGACCTTGCGTGGGGGTGGCAAATCCTCTCCACTAGCACAGACTTTCCTCCTGGGGAAGCACTGTCCCTGAATGGCTATGCAGGTGATGGTCATGCCAACCCCCAGAAACTCTGTGCCTGGAAATGAGAAATTCAACCTGAAAATATACTCTGGTGCTCTATTCTTGGCTTGTTGTATACTAAATATATTCCTCTTCGTTCTAATAACGCACTTAGTCATTAAAAACAGAAATTATATTGCACTCTTGGAAGGTGCAAAATTCACAGCCATCAAGAACGTGAGTAGGGCCCTTTATTTCCAGAGGTAGAAAGGCAAGTGTTTGCTAAAGGAGATTTTAAGAGCTCTAATCCCTTTACAGATGGCAAGTACTTCTGCTGGTGTCTGCATCGAGTTCGTCCACTTTCCCTGGAGGAGCAACAAAGAGGAGCTTCACTGCAGTGGTCCCCATGGAGCTGACGTGCATGGCTCTGCATTCACTGCTCTTCATCCACACAGATACAGAGCTTCGCAAGCAGGAGTCTTAAACTTTTCTAAGAGCAAATATAACCCTGCTTTATCTCTTGTCCTTCTAACGTTGTCTGGATGAGACATTGGTCTTTTGCTTTGTTGCTCCCTAAGGAGAGGGTGAAAGTATAAAAGGGAAAGAAAAAACTCAGAAAACAGATAAACATCTAAAGTTTCCAACAAAACACATGGTTTAACTTAAGGAAAATTTAGACAGCAATCTCTTAAAAATATGTATTTAAGTTTTTCTCTATATGGAGAGGAGGAAAAAAACCTCAAAGACAAGAGGGAGATATCAAATGGGAAAACTGAAAAAATATTGAAATTAATATGGTTCACTTCAGCTCTGCACAGTGCTTCTGACACCAGCTTCGAAGAGCAAAGTCCAAGCCCTGCAAACTCAATCTAAGATAAAACTCCCTACTCAGTGATCCCTAAGCATCCAAATGATAACAAACACATTGAAGAATCGTGTTGGAAAGAGCCAAAAGGAAGATGTTTTCGAGAACTGGCTCGCTTTCACATCCCTTTGGTTTTCAGTCTAGCAAAGGAGGGCTGAATGACCCTGCCTGCCTCTCTCAAACGTTACAACAAGAGCCAGACAAGCAAATGCTCATCTTTCCCTTCCCACAGCTCAGTTTAAGTCGAACCTCTGGCTAGCGTTTGATGACCACTCTGCCTTTGCCCTCGGTGTGTTACCTAAAAGCCTAAAGCTGGACAGACTGAGGGGGGTGGAGCACTGCATGATGTAGCCTTGCTTTTCTTAAGTTATCCTGATACTAAGTTCTTGTCTTTTCCTTTCTTGTTCATGGAAAAGGGATCAGGGGATGTTCTTCCTCCAGTGGACTTTCCTGATAGTTTACTGGTTCAGAAACAAGTCCCAGCTCCACCCATCAGCAGTTTTATATGCACTACTCTGAACTGCTTAAGATTTCTAATGTTGTTTGATCCAAAACTCAGTAAAGCTGGTAGAAGTGAACTTCAGAGCACTTTGGATTTCATCTGATTAAAATTCATTTCCTGGCATCTTTGCTTTATCAGCCTTGTGAAATGTCACAAACATACCTACGCACATTTTTAGAAAGAAGTTTTAAGGAACTATCCGCATTCTCCCCGGAGACGCTCAAAACAGCACTTACATCTGAATAGGAGTTTACAGCGTACTCTGAATGGAGCTTTCCAGCATACGATTGAGCTCCAGAGACTCCCGAAAAGGCTTAAAAACCTAACGAGTGAGTTTTTGAAATATACAAAAGAGCTAATATTTTGTAGAGCCGTACAACCAGACATGATACAAGTTTCCTGTGTAGTCCAGCACTGCCCAATGAAGACACCAAAAAAGGGTGAGAAACAGCAGCAGATCATGCTTAATATTACCTGTAGGTAAATGAGAGATTCACCACGAGAGATTCACTGCAGCCATCTCCACGCAACAATCATCTGCTACTACTACATCCTTCACTCACCAGCACAGTTGTTTCCTATTGACCTTGGGCAGATGGAGAAGCAGAAACACACAACTGTTACCTTAACACTGACACACAGGTCAACATAAACCCCAAAACAGCACCCAGATATCCAAACTGGTGCCTTAAACAGGGTAACGGTCCTTTTCCCTAGTCAAAGTTACCTTTAACAGATAAGTAGCATAAATAAAAGTAGTTCCAACTGGCAGAAACAACTTTGACCCCAAAAAAGTTGTTGCACATAAGGATTGTTGCTGTGCCAGTGTCATCTGTCTGTTCCGACCATTGTCCACTGCATCACTTTTGTTTGTCCCCCCGAGATTCCCAAGTACTTTCTTGAAATTTGGCCAAGCAGACAGACAATGCAATAAATAAACAACCTCCTGACATTGCAGGGCCAAAACCTGCATCAGGAAAGCCAGAGGCAAAACCTCGGTAATCTGGATCTGCCCAATTACATCACCATAAGAACCAGACACTTGCCTCTTGCACCATTCACCATCATTCCCTTTTACGGTCCCCTTTTCCTCCACTTGCACGTTAATTTAGGATCGGTTGCACTCTATTGAGGATTCGACTGACGTCTCTGCAAAAGACTGAACCTTGCAAATCCCAAGTGTTATTAGGGGTGAGGTGGTGATATTTAACCAGATTAATATATTCAAGCCATGGTAAAGTCAGACTTCAGGTAAAAATAATGCCTTTCTGGGTGGGCTGATTTTAGCAGATCAAAACAAAAACAGGCTTGGGAAAATAAAATACCGATTCTGAAACCACAGCGACCTGCCTGCGCTATTGTGTTCTTGCCATGTGTCCTACGGTACAGCACGGCTATAAACTTGTCAGTGGTTCCTTCTCCCTCATTTGATAGCAACCTCATCAAGTGTGAATAATGGAACTGCATAAACTGCAACAATGCTGTCCTTCTACTGACTTCTCGGAACATAAACAATAATAACGTAAATACAACTTACCAAAGATTTAAGTAAAGCACTTAAAGGAAATCTATATTTTTATATAAACCACGGATGTTTAGTGATGTGGTATGATATCTCTGCTTAGCTCTGAATAGCTGGAAATTATCTCACTACTGAAAAGCAGTATATTCCTTGGATGCTGAGAATCAAAGCCAAAATGGTATCTTTTATTTATTTATTACTTATCTTTGTGGGTTTATATCAAGCAGCGCAGGCATGAACATCATAGACTGGTAAATGATTCCATTTTGATCAGTTTACAAACGACAACGAAGTGCTAGCAAGCCTCTGTATAAAATGTGAAGGAAAGTTCATTTCAAACAGCTTGATGCTGGAAAAAGAATAATCTAGAAAAGATCTTATTTGCAGTTTATTGACCTCTCTTGAGTGTTCATTTGGCTGTTGTTGGATACTAACCTTAGCTGATACTGAATATCCTCAGATGGAACTAACTACCAAGTCACGCAATCCTCATATTTCCATCAGCTGATTGGTAACCACAAATATTTGTAGTTTGTGTTATCTGAGCAATAACGAAAATCCAGCATGGAAAAACTCAGACGTGAAAAATCAATGTTGAAACCACCTTAAAACCCTGAAGATGATAAAAGACAGAGTCAAGCCTGGAACACTGTCCTTAAAGTACCCCATTTTTACTAGCTCAATGCAAGGATGTTCCAAGAGCAGCTTCCCTGGCTTCGTGCAGACCAGCACACGGCAAGATCTGCTCGCACAGCACCACAACCGCTGCTTCTTCATCTCTTACCAGCCAAAGCAGTCCCTCGCCAGATTATAGCCACTCTCCACCTGGGCTTCTTCCACTCAAACTCCCAGGCTCTCAGCCCCATCTCTGCTGACCACAGAGTAAGTGTCCGAATCCCAGTGCTTAAACTGGGCAATGGGAATACTGCTGCTACCACCAAAACTTTCAGTGAGTATCAGACTGGGAGACCTCAGTTTCTGAACCCTCTGCACTGAAAGGTTGCCTGAAAGGGCGGCTTAGAGCCTAGTGAAATATGTTAAAGCAGATTTTGAACGTGATTTTTGTCCTAAGTGG
>VYXH01005096.1:96080-257914 GCA_013397275.1 Burhinus bistriatus | reverse complement strand
GGGGGGGGGAGGGGGGAAGGAGTGAACTGTATCACTGTTAAACAGGTGATGTATCTCGGTGACACTGAATGGTGCAGCCACCGACACACAGATGTCAGCCACACACCAAACTTTTGAAGCAAGGTCTTCGAAAAAAGCTTCATGTATTCTTTTTAAAGTGCCAGGTAAGTTTTGAGGAAAGAAAACAAGTCTAGCCAGAGAGCATGCTAGGTCCAATGGAATTGCTAGCTGTCTTTATCAAAAACTACAATCAAGAAGAAAACAACAAATTAGGATGCTCCCTGCCAATTCCCGAGGTAGGGAGAATAAAAATAAACCAGCTTGGAAAACCCACGATCCGTTCCCACCCGACACTCGCTTCTGAAAATTTGTGAGAACAAAAATGGACTTTACTAGGATCAGGAATGGCAATGAAAATGACAGCGTAAATATGTTTAATAACACATCTGCCGTATCAGCCACGGTGTTCAAATAATGAACAAGACTGAACTGTGCCAACCTGAGGATCTCAGGTGCCTTCACACAGGTACTGTCGCTGTCGATCGCAACGGTTTGTGCTGATATTCCAAATAAAACTTCCATCTATTGTCTCCATCCTGCTTAATTCAATTGCTTAACAGTTTCAGGACCTACGGGTTTAATCTAAGGAGAATCTAATTTAAAGATTCCACAGGGCTGATAAACGAAGTTGTAAGGAAATCGTAAGGAGAACTGTAAACTGTCAAGAGGTCAAAATTCTGAAAAAAAAAAAGTCTGATACAGAAAAAGCATTTGCTGTGTTTCTTGCATCAATTCCGCATCATCTGAATTAGCATGTGGGAGTCCCCAGCACAGCGAGGCCGTGACTCCTGCCAGCTATTTTAAGCGCCGCATTATCTACCTTAAAAGGCAACCACGGGCAGAAAAACCTAGCAGCTTGTTTGCACGGGAGCTTTCTGCCCTGACCTTGGGTGAGCCGCATGCTATTCTTCCTCTGTCAAATGAGAGACAATGATGCTTCTCCCCTTTGACAAGCGCTTTGAGATCTGTAAACAAAGGACCCTAGATATCGAAACATCCCGGGTACACTCGGCTGGGCATGCTCCCCGAGCTTGCGGCAAGAAAGGTGCCAAACACACATGGGTAAATAAATGCAATGCGGGGGAGTCAAGATTTTGAATATTCCCTGACCATTTGTTATTCTACCTGGGTAATTGAGGGTAAGCTAGGGTTTTTCTTTCTGCTCTCATTGTTTTTCCTTCTTTATTTTTCAAATCTATAGTACATTAGAGCCACACCATACAGACTAAAAGTTGGTATCTCGGTCCACTGAATGACAGCGACAGTACATTTTACCCCACTGTTTTCTCAGGTCTGCTTCTATTTTTGTGTTTATTTATTTGAGCCACTAAATTATCTAATTAGTGGCATATATAGTTGAAACATGAGCTGCTGTGAATATTTACTGCACACTTGTTCAGGCATTTATCTAAATAGGTGGCATGCCAGGCCTATGTAATAAGGAATAATGATTCTTTAGAAGAGTTACAGGAAATTATGGAAGACAAAAAAAAAAAAGAGTAAAGTTTTGCACAGTAGGTTGTAGCTTCCAACAGCATATATCAATTCTTCCACAGATAGAGCAATTGCATAGTAATGACAAAAATTTTATTGTAACAAATAAATCAATACTTGCCCTAGTGCAGTCTCAGATGTTACTTTTATGGATCTTCCCATGTCTATTATATAAAACTGCTCCTGATAGAGTGCATTAAACGACAACTGCTGGGGGGGTGAAGAATACAGTACCACGTCTTCGCGCGCTGTGCTCTACCTGCTATTAATCACTATCTCATTGCATGGAGATCCATTTATATCACTGCAACAACAGTGCTGAGTAGCTTACAGTGATGGACTACGCTGCACAGGGAATGTTTGTTTTTGCAGCAGAGCTGTCACCACACGCCCAGCAAAATGAAAATTCAAGATATCCCCAATTAGAAGTGTTTTTAAGGGGAGAGGAGAGACTATTAAAAACACACTGCGGGGCAAAGAAAAAAAAAAAGAACTCCAGCATTCTGTAGTCTCAGTCCTTATAGAAACATGCTAGGACAAATCTTCTCAGGGCCCCATCCCATCTGCCCCACACCACGAGCGCTATACCAGTCCCTTTTTGTACCCAGCCCTTAATGTAATAGCAAAGCAATTTTTCACGGTACATTAAGCGATTGTAGCAGTATCTTTCTGGTAGCTCAAACAGGAGTCAGAGACACTAAACTCAAAAAATTCTGTTACATGTAAGATCATACCATAGTCACCCGGTCTAGCAGTCTTTGACTGACACTCTTTTCTGTCTTCTAAATACTAAAAAAAAACCCCACCATTAACAAGCAAATACATAGTTCTGGTGATTCAGGAGGAAACAAGAAGCCCATCAGAGAGGCTTTATCCATTCCCTTAGACCAGTATCTAGTAAAAGGAGGATACCTGACCCTTACATCTATTCCTTTATTTCAGTCTTCCACCCTGCAGCAAATGTGCCAGCAGGGACCAGTGCCAATGAGTAACGGGAAGTGCCTTTGAAGTCAAGGGAATACCACGCGTGGGCAGAGAATAACACCACTGTGACTGTTTCAAGAGTTACAGCTGTCAAACATGCTACCTTGTTTTACCTCACTTGCTGGCAAACATCTAACCAGTTTCCCAACAAAAAGGATATGGTCATCTTTTTTTTTTTTTCCTCTTTTTAAAAAATATTTAAGTCAACAAATATTTGTAACAGGAGAATATTTTCTGAATAGAGGTATTAGCAAGGGCTAACTGCATCATCTCATGGCTTTATCCCTCTTCCTCATCTTTTACTCATTAGGCACAGTGCTACATCAGACTTCAGGGAGGCACATCATCTTTTTTATCCTCACTATAATTTGGACATTATAATGGGCAACTATAGCGACACTACACAGCATACTCTTTCTCAGACTGCTACTCAGAAATCCAAGTTAAAAACCCCCAGCATTAATGAGAGTCCTTCCTTGCCCACACCCCCCTCAAACACTGGGAGCCACTCTTCATCTGCAGCTGAAAACCAGGTCTCAAACGATACCAACAGGAGAGACGTGAAGAAAGAGGCAGCTTATGGAATTCTCTCCTTATTTCCCCAATTTCTTCACTCTGAGGTGAAATGACTTTTTGCTGATGGTTTTTTGAGTTTTGGGAATTTTTTGGTAGAATAATATACTTTTCTATGTGTTAGATCCACACAGTCGCTGAGCACTTTAAAAGGAATGCTGCTGAGCATCTTCCTTGTCCTTTCCAACCCAATACTCTCCTGCCAGGTTCCCACTTCTCAGCCTATGGGTGTCACCTGGATGACGTTCTGCCCATTCTACATAGCCAGTTTCTCTTTGCTGTGTTATCCACACCCTGTGGGGGAAAAAGGAAAGCCAAAACAACATTTTTTGCACTGTACTTCAGTGCTTCATATGACTACCAAAGTTCCCTCCTGGACTCGGATTAATTTATTCACCAGTATGCTAATTTCATTTGCCTATGGCTATTAGTGAATAACCTGAAGCCTGAATTTGGCATGGTTGTTAGGAGTGCTTGCAATGATAAATGACCAAGTGGCTATATCTACATGGATCCTTTTTCTTCTGCATTTTAATTCATTAACCAAATGAGGTCTTAAAACCATTTACCTATTTCCTGCCCTTCTGATAGATTAGTATGCATTTCATAGTCATCCATCTGATAAAGGCAAAAAAAACCCTCCCAAGACTATCTTCCATGGTGTTACAGGCAGGATTGTCTCCACCCTTCTCATTGCTCAGCTAAACCCAATTTCATTCCTTTATTTATTTTCTGTTCGTACAGTCATTTGCAAGTGAATCACTTCACTCTCTGAAGAGGCTGGATCAGATGCGGAATAATTGTGCCAGGCGAGATGGAGCTGCACATCTTCTCGCACTTGCTACCTCCCTAGTTAACTTGGCAGAGAGGTTATTTTTCTCACCACCCTTTTGGAGCATGCACCTACAGAGTGGTTCAACAACTCTGCTCACCATACGGGATGGGTCTATGAAGACTTTCCACCAGCATATGCCCCCTTTGGAAGAGACACCCCTTCACTCTGGGCCCAGGTTTCCTCTCTACAACCCCACGGGCACTAGCATTTGACGGCTGCGGGGTGAGCGACGGCAGAGAAGGAATTCCGCCGCAGGTTAATCTTTTACTATCACTGCTGGGCTAACCAGATCAATGAACACCAGTGCTGGCCTGGGAGAGGTGATGGGAACATGCAGGCAGGCACAAAAGGAGAGCAGCAGGAGGGAAGAAAAGCCATCCCACTGGACAGCTGTGTTGCCTAAAAATGATGGTGGAACAGCAGCCACTTGGGCAAAGAAGGGCTTGTCTAGAGGTCCTCTGTGGGGAGGGTGAAGACCACCTGTTTCTGGCTTATTTATAACTTTATCTCTAAGACACAGTTGTCTTCTCTTCAGCTGTTTGTTTTGGGGCTTTGTTTTTCCTGTTTCATTTTGAATTTTCCTTGCAGGCATTTGGCTTGCTCTAATGAGGCTTCTTAAAATGTTCTTGCTTTACCTAGAAAAAGCACATTGCCTTAAAGTGAAGAGAGCAGGGAAAGTAAATAAGCAGGAAGCCCATATGCAAGGATCATAGCTCCAGGGAGAGCTGCAGCCCATCCTCCTATGGTTTGGGGACACAAGTTCCATACAGATTTTGTGACAAATTCCCTGCCTCCTCCACTTTCAGTTCCAAGAGCTCTTCATCCAGCAGACTCCAATGGTTTCATTAATTTATCAGTGCTTGTCCTTTGGAAATCTTGTACTTTAGAGACTCCCCCTTACTTATCTTTCCTTTTAAATTCAAGTAAATCACCTTTCTGATCATTCAATTCAAACTTTTTTTAAAAAAAGTAGCTCCTTTAGAACATCCTCACTATTTATTGACACCAAGGCTGAAAAATTATCACCTCCTTTGGACTCAGTAAATATTTGGTCATTCCTTCCGGAAATAGCACTTGTTTTTTAGCTCATACGCAGGAAGTTCCTGAGTACTACAAAGATATATTCACTTTTTCCTTTCAGGATGATGGTGGTGGTGAGAGACACCACATACGATTCCACATCCTAAAGGCACACAATATCTATTGCTCTATTTGGTGAGTGTCTGAGCTTTTCTGGTCCCTGCCTGTGCTCCCAAAACTGTTACCTGTACCTCTGGCCTTTACGGATCTCACTTTTAGAAATGTGAATTTAAAAACCATCAGTTGCTCTTTTGCTGAAGAGTGTGGATGGAGATTGTGCTATACCATCTGGTCCCAGCCGATTTTATGCTATTAAAAAGAGACAGCTTTTTAACTCAGTAATTCCAAGTATTTTTAGTTTGCATTTGTTGCTGTTCTACAGCTGGGATCACAATGTTTTGAAGTAAATCAGATGAGAATTATACAGTGCAGAAAGTAGCAACAGATATTCAATGCACCTATATTAGGTTAATGTATTCTTTTTATGGATTTATTTCTCTTAGTTCAAGACACGCAGAAAAGAATAGGAAAAATAATAAAATCCTTCAAACAAGTGATTTACTCTATCAGGGATATGTTTACCTGCCCTACTTAGATGGGGGAAAAAAACAAGTTTGCTAAATGTTGCCAGAGATGAATATTTTCATCCTTTATTTCCATAAAGATTAGCTGCATGGGGCCCCTTGAGTAAACAGTGTGTATTGGCTCGTAAGCTCTATTGGGGAAAAAAGCAGCATTAAAGATGGATCTGTGCTCTCAGTTCCACTGCAATCACGCTACAACCAAGAAACTAAAAGAAACAAAAATGTTTATTGATTACCTTCCCCATAACTTCGTACAAAGAATATTGAAGACCAGCAGAGTGTACTAATGACTTAACTTCTTTCATTTAGTTATGACATGAGGATAGAAGCAAAAAGCAACAGGGAAGCTATTTCTTTAAAGAGAGTTTGGATTAGGGAGAACCACATGACCTTCATTTCTTTCAAATTATGAATCGTTTCAAGAAGAATACACATATACATTTCAAAATAAAGACTGAAATACAATTTTGTTGAGTCTCTGCAGAGTAACAACACAGGGCATTGTGTCTCCATAGCTAACAGGCTGTCTTTTAAGAGAGCTGTTAACAGACATGCCTCCAAAGTAGCAACCCTTCCAGCACAAGGACTTACTTTCCACCACCTCTTGCAGTTCTCCTCCTCTTCTCCCTGTTGGTTCATGGATGTTACTTCATCCTTTCTCTGAACAATTTTCATCCTGTTACAATATATAGATGGGAAGTGGACTAAAAGCAAAACTGAAGTTATAGTTCGAGGTCACCACGCATTGCAGACAAGTCTTATGGCATGGCTGGAAACCTTCACAGACCATCCGGTGTCAGAGTATCTCAGGTCTTTTCACCTTCAGCTGGTCTATACTCAGCACAAGTGAATTTTCCATTTAAAAAACAACTCAAGTAAAATCCTCATAGATGGTCACCTCATTCAAAAAGGTGACATTCAAACACAGACATTCAAACACAAACCCATGTCCCAAGTGCATATTTGCACTGCCCAATTTTTAGTGTTTAATTGAAGTGTCTGGTTAGAGGCTCGTGTTCTCTACCAAGACAACAGAGGCACCTCTGGCATAGACAGAGTCAACCATAATGTACACATCTACATTAGATGCCTAAAACTAACCTCCTTGAAATGTCAATATTTCAGAAACATGCTCTGATGTTTTAACCTTTAATGTCGTTATATTAGCAACACAAGGATTTTTCTGATTGCACAGGGATCACCAGTACTTCTGTCTGTCAACTAGACACAATCCAAGGAACACTCTTCCTCGATTCGCAGATGTCTTTGCCGACAGTCCCTAACCAAGCAGTCAGTGGACACAAAATGGCATAACTTGCTTATATTTTTGCAGTCTGTCAGCATTGTTCAGATAAGGTTGCTCCTGGCCCTAAAGTTCACTGGAAAAGTAGTCCATCAGCATGGTGCAAACCCAGCAATCCGATCACCAACCTTCCCTGGTGGAAACGCACTGAAGCTTCTGCACCTGCCACAGTCACTCCCGAGCTGCAGCTCTTTACCAAGAATCAGCAAGAACCTCATTCCATAAATGATTTGGTCTGTAATGAGATCATCTTTAAAGTTCCCAAACCCCCACACCAATGCTCTGCACGACAAACTTCTTTCTTCAACATCTTGGTTTTAGGTTAGAAAAGAAACATCCTTTACAATTGTATTCTGTTTGAGTTCACAGAACTTGAACATTTATCAGCTACTCCAGTGTTTAAGGCATTATTCATGTCAACAGCATTTTTCTTGCTTTTCATCCTTTCCCCAGAGGAACAGTAAAACAGATTTATCTTTACTTTCTGATCTTTATTCTCCATTGTCATTTTATATGGAAAAGCTTCTGCTTTCTTTAGCCTACTTCCAGACAGGGTTTTTTCCCTTGAAATCCAACTTTCCTGGGTGCTGCTTTGTCTTCTGTTAATCATCGCTTTGCTCTAAGCTTCATTAAATTGGCCTTGCCACTACCTATCTTATTCTGGATTGTATTACAAAGTGTCTCCATGCTTTTATATTTAAAGCCAGCCTTCAGCAAGAGAACAAGTCATGGGTTTGGTGGTCCTGAAACACCAGCATATGCCTAAAAACTGGGCCTATTTCAACCACAGTTGACCACCAGTGGCTTTCCTAATGATGGCTCTTTGTTAATTTGGTTCTGTTATTCTCACCCTCAAATCCATGATTAGATAGGACTGCAGACACAGCTGCCTCAGGATATTTAGTCTGGGAAATTTGAGAAGCATAAAGGGCATGTTTGGTCATCTAGATGCTATACAGAGAAACCCAAGAAGAGAAAAGGTGAGGGACATCTCGGGTATGGCTAATTCCATCTTTAAGAAAAAAAATTTACAGCCATTTTACATGACAACTTATTTGTATAAATGTGTTTGATTAATAATAGTGGAGTATTTACCAAGCTTTCCTAGTAGCTGATGCAGCCTTTATATGTATACCTTGCCCTGTTGCCAAACAGGTTTGTCCTCTGTGTACTGGAAAAGTACAGTCCATAGAATTTTACTGTAGACTAGAGCTCTGCTACTCCCCTAACCCTATCAGAAAGTAAGGAGTATTACTTTTATTAGCAGTGAGTTAAATGAATGTGAATATTTGAGTACTGTAAGCAGAGACATTGTTATGGGGAGGGGGCGTTGACATATGAACAAGTATAATCCTAACTTTTAGAAGAATCAGAGGAAAAATGGGCTTTTGCTATTACCCATAGCCATTCCTGATGGCTCTTAAGAATAAATAAGCTTAAAAGTATCATCTGTCTTTTTATTTTATTAGGAATTGGTCATCACTGTCCCATCTGCTCCATCGCTCAATTCCAGAACATCTGAATGTAATATTAAATTAACCTAGTGTGGGATACTTATTCCTGTTTCTGTTTAAACAGCAGTATATTTCAGTTTTGGCTTGATCCAATACAAGTTTTATGGGAACAAGTATATTACTGAACACAGTTTAAGTTTCCTATAAATTTTCTATAAATTGAACGCGTGAATATTCTCTACAGCGTTACTCTCCTGATATTAGGAACTCCATCGCAAAGTTGACTAAATGTCTGCTTAGTAGCACAGCGTGGCATAAAGCCATATGCTTTTCCCACTTGGGCCATAGAGCTAAAACTGACCTTTTGCCTTGATGCACAATTATTTTCCAAGCAACAACTGAAAGAAGCCCATCACAGGATGCAGAGGCCAGAACCCCACTGCTCAAAACCACGGTAGCTGGGAGTCAACAACTATCACCATGTCAATGAAAAGTTGCCATGTGGCTGGGAAATAAACAAAACAAATTAAACATGGATTTCACCATCTGAAGTTCATCTGACAACTGTACAAGGTCAGCAGCTCAACTGAAGTTGTATTGAGCAGTCGTTTCATTTTTCATTAACTATTACAGTAGGAAACATGAGAATCAAACTTCAGGCACCAACATTTTGGTCTTCAGTTGAAGAAGCACAAGTTCACCACGATTCAACAGCCATTATCAATCAAACTTACTAGAAGTAGCTATTACAGCTAAAAGACTCTCCAGGTCAGAGAAATGGGTCATTTTCAGTTACAGAGATCACTTGAATTTGTTTTCATCTGGATTCATCTCAAATATTCACTTTTTTTTAATTACATAACAATATAACAAACATCTTTTGACCCAAGTGACTGTTTTAGTACAGGCATAAATAAAACTTAATGGAGAACTTTCAGCAAGGTTTAGTCCTCAAATTTAACTCTGCTAATCTAAACAGAAGATGTGCCAGTGCCTGAGAAGTCCTCTATCATCTGTTGCGTCACATTTTGCTCAAATGTGCACCTTCCCATTCTTATTTACTTCACTGGGAACTCACTGGCCTTAATCTGAGACAGAAGACAAGCCTTGCATATGATTTCCCCCCTATCCAGGCAGTCTCCTTTCAAGCATTGTTGAAATAAGCAGGTCATGTGTGCATTTATACAAGATCAGATATAATTAACAAGACAAATTATTTGTGTTTACAGGAAAGGATTTGCTAAATAAATACAGCAGAGTCACTGTTTTATATCTAAGTGCAAATACAGTGGGAAAAGTTTACAGTGTCCTTAGAGAATGCCTCAGAGAAGTTCGAATTCTGTTACCCATCACAAGATGACACAAAAGGCCAGACAGATTTAAGAGAAGCCCTAGGATCTAATTGGTATGATTTTATATGCACAGCTTATTGCAAAAGAGCAAAAGACAGTTGCCACCTCCTTCCCCTTCACTCAAAAATTCATCCTAACTAGTGTTAAGAAAGATAAAGAAAAAGCAGAAAAAGAAATGTTAATACTTATGGTCTTGGATTCATAACAGAGTGAGACCATACATTTCTGGTGACTCGCCAGGAATTGCAAAATTGCACAGAACAGTACATAGCTTTGCAGAATCTGAAACAACAGTAAAACCATTTTCCTGTGCTTCCTAGACACTGCCTTCAGCCAACGCTATGCCACACAAGTTTTCCTGCCTTTCACATGCTGTCAACAAAATAAATGGACAGTGACTGGATAGTGCCTTTTACACAGCTGGATCATGCCAGGACAGCACCGACTACAACATTTCGTAACAGACAACTGAAAAAAGAGGAAAGGAATGGAAAATCATGTGCAACTGAACAAAATCTGAGTGGTTATACTTGACAAACTCTGTCAAAAACAGATAAGCAAAAACTGCAGAAGGGACACAGGCAACTTTGGAGAAAGAAAAAGGACAGCCCAACCTAACCAGTAGACATCTCGGGCATCTCGAGAAGGATTAGTCCATGGTAGGCTCTGAAAACTCAGGTTGGACTACCTGACCCTTGGTGGTCTCACTCCTCAGATTTATCTTTTCAATTTGCACTGTGTAAAGCACTTTTGGAAACATATGGTAAACGGAGACGTTCTTGAACACATCCCATATAATAAATGTTTTATGTTGCATAATAAATAACCAGATTCAATTAAGCTCAGCACAGGAGCCATATTTTGTGAGTATTGTTGGGAATTTTAACATCTAACACTTTCAGAGTAAAACATTTTATTAGAAGCTTTACAACAGATCATGAAGTTAAAGAGCCTGAAGTCTCTTTTCAGCCACAGGAAAAAGAACCTGGATCTAATTATTGTAGTAATCCTGAGAATGGGATTTTGACCTCTCATTGGTGCAATCCAGGAAATGTCCCTTTGAATCTTTATCTTTACAGCCGTGGAAGTTAGACACTAGACCACAATTGGCTTGTATTTAGGTCTTGGTACGGCATAATGTAGGTGGTTAAATCCTAGCTGCAGTGGTCCATCTGTTATTCTACATTGAAGTCTTTCAGACTGCCAATATCTTGGAACAAAGTTGGGGGACCAAGCAATTGAACTTCTGCCTTCTCGGAAGGAAACACCACTGCAAAGATCAAAGTAAAAAAGGATCCTTGAAATTCAGTACAGAATAGAAAACTTTTCCTCTCAATTTGGGCAGGCTTTCTTAAGTGCTACCTTCCTACTCCACTGTCATAGTTGTGTGTGCACAGTATCCTTATTCCATCTGTTCTCAAGGTACGAAATTTTGACAGTCCCAAACAAGTAGTAGTGGGGTTTTTGTTTGTGTTCTTTGGGTTGTTTTATGTTGTTGTTGGGTTTTTTGTCACTGGCAGTAAAAGTTGGGTGACAAGAGAAAGGAATTTAAATGAACTTTCTTCTGTTTGCAGTAGTATTTGAATAAGTATCCTACTAATTTGATCCGTGAAAAGACAAGTAAGCATTTATTACAAGGAGAGTGTTAATTTGACAAAGACGGGAAATGTTTTTAGACCACTTCACTGTCCTGGTGGACTGCGATTTAATTCACTGAGCATGCAGAGTCATTAAAAACATGACTAGATCAAGCTCCTACTTACTGATTTATTAAGGAACTCCTGTACGATACACAATCACTAACAAAACCCACCCCAACAAGGAGGAAGGAACCATCCAAGGGCAGAAGGACCATTATGAATATTGAATTAGGATGACTGAAGCATAAAAACATGGGAATACAACTTTTTTTTAAAGGTATCCAAGCTTGAGTTAAGACTGCAATAATAGAGACTCCATTATATGCCCATCTTTTTTCAGAATATGTCTGTTTGAACAAAAACACTTTGTATCACAATTTACTTGCCTGCTTTCCCCATTGGATTCTGCTTTGCTATGCCCTGCTGGAAGCAACATCTGGAGTTAGTAACAGTACAAAGATGAACGTTGCCTATGAAAACAGGCATTAAAAAGACTGTCCTTGGAGATAGCACACTTATTTCCTACCCTGAATCTCTGTGACAACTAGTTATTATATTTCCTATACCAGCTGTGGTATTTCAGTTGTTGATACTGTGGTAACCATTGCTGAATGACAACTTTTTAGTGGCAGATACTTAAGCTGTACAAAATACCCTGCCTGCAAAGCCAGCTATGACTTGGGTTTCAGCCTTCCATCTCCCTAACATATTCCCAATCTATACATTAACTAGAAATATTTTTCTAATTCTTTACCATTTTAATAGAACAGTCCAGAGTTTAAAAAGGAAAAAAAGATTCAAAGTTTCTGGATGCTTTGAATTTTCCATCCGAGTCAGTGGAGTATCTCCTGGTTTGCTGGAGCAGACTGTGGTCCTATAAGATGCATCTCTTGTGGTTCACCCAAGATGCTATTTGGGAAAATTGTGAATCTTGCAAATGCTATACCATTATTTTAAAAGAAGCTGGTAGTTTGGTTACTTATGATGCATGCAGGATGAGTCTGGAAACTACAGCAATCAACTGTGGCCAAGTTTTGGATGACAGTCAAGGTATTTCAGTACTGGAGACTTGTCCAAGATATCCTATAGGCAGGGACTGAGAACGAAACTTGTATTTCCATTCTGATACTCTATTACTCCTACTGCCATTTCATTCTTTCATTCTCCCACCACCACACTTATCTGGCTTGTTATATATCTGTACCATAAGATTCCCAGGGCTGGAACAATTTTCTTTGCAACTTCTCGATATAGCACATTCATCAGGAGATATAAATATTTGGCCAGAGTTACTAGGTAGATAATACCAAATAAAAGTCCTTTTCACAAAAATGAAAAACAGCCTTTCAAATCTTTTTAAAATAGGAGTTGTAGCCCAGGTTCTCAAAGAAAAATTATACTCAAGGAAACAAAACAAACAGACTCTTGTCCATACTGTCAACACCTCAAGGTTTTTCCTGCTTCAAGGCAGGATGGTTTCAGCCCCTCCAGCCAGCAGTTTCTCGGACTGCTCCTCAGTAACAAATCCCTTCCTGAGCCGTGGGAAGACCAGCCAGAGGCAGCTCTTGAGCACTGAAATGGCTTCAGACCTAAAAACGCTCCAAGAAAAAGGAATTTTTTTTTTTTAGAACCAGTGAACTGAGATTTCAACCAATTTAAACTGAATTCAGCTTCTTTACCAACAGACCAGGCTCCTCTTCCAGCGCTCTTTGCCCTGAAGTGTTTGATTTGATGTGTTTAGTTTGCTTTATGGAGATGTAAGGTGGGCATACAGTGCGCTCTGGAGTTTACTCTGTTCATGTAGACCGTATATAACGATATTAAAGGGCCCGGGCACCTTGTAGCACTCCATTTGATTTAGAGAAATGAAAAGCAGCACCAAACAAGGAAAATACAGGTTACATTATGCTTCATGTTGCCACATATCTTCTCTATTTCATAAAACCTTGTAATAACAGGAAAAAACTCCAGGAATAGAAAAACATTACCAGCATTTATGATAACCTGTACCTTGAGTATTAACAGACCTGCTGAATTTTTTAGTCTTATTCTCCCATGTAAATAGAGTCTGAGGCAAATAACAGACAACTGATGTTGCATTACAGAAAATCCCACATCAGCTACATTATAATATTTTAAAATAATGTTACAACCTCTCAACCATCATATGCTATCAGCATTGCACTAGATTAGTTTTCTGAGTTTTTTCCATCTTTGAAAGTCTGGACAGAAGATTAGTTTAGGTCATACCATCAACACAATGAGTTGGGCGATTCTGCAGGCTAAATTAAGGACATATATCTTTATCACAGGAGCCCGGTTTTACCTTTGTTACAGAAGCTGAGTGCTTTGCACTTTACACATGTATTTAAATTTAGCTTTGGTTGCATTTTTAAAGCACTAGCTTGTGTAGTGGTGACAACGGGGTTTAAGTTATATGTTACGCATGTATACGGGGGCTTGTATGCAGGATAAAAATCACAGAAAAGCTATAGTTACCCCAGGTTAACACCCTGTAAGTTCACAGTTCTTTCAGCACATGGATGTTTTTGCTGGATATGCTGCATACAAAGTGACATGGTCAGTGGCAAATCTCTCATAGTAATTCCACATACTTCAAAATATTTCTCCAGCAGAACTCCCCGGTCGTCATGCTGGCTGACAGTAATCCTAGCAAGGGGTAATTCTGACCCTCTCAGAACAGAAACACTAAAAAAAGAAAAAAGAAAAAAAGGGCTGAGTACCTAGACCAGTTTCCACACTGGGTGAAGGTGACTTTCAGTTTTAAGAGGAAAAGGAGCCTTGCATAAGGTTTAGACCATTTGGTAGGGATCAGTTTCACAGCAAAAAGAATTGCTACATGAACATCCATTAATTAATTACAGTTGAAGGTACTGCACAGGATGCACACTCATCAGAAACATCAGCATGAGATCTGGAGTAGGACAAAATCCCCTTCCCGGTTCTGAAACTGGAAGGACTGACAGCTGAACTCAAATGAAAAACTAGCTGGGGTGTACATGAAAGCCGCTTAAATAAGCTAGTACCAATTCAAACAATTGGAGAGACCTCACCTCATTGTGCTTGTACATGTATACATGCGCTATATATATATCTGTAATTCCCTTTGTTCTTTCAAGAGATCCCACATGCAATGGTTTATGATAACATAAATTGTACTGATCTCCTCCGCAAGTCTATGCAACACACTGACAGGTTTCGAAGCCAAAGGCTGAAGCCCAGCCCCAAACATTATTTAAAACAAAGCCACAAGATCTCCAAGCCTCAAACTGGCATGTTTCACCAGAAAGGCGATGATTGAAATCTACTAAATTTCACACCGAGTAAACGAACTGCTGAAACTTGGTCTTTAACCAACGCTTGGAGCAGACATCAAATTGCAGGGTCTGAGATGAGAAAGGTTCATCCAGAGGACACTGCAACAGGTCTGAGCCCAAATAGGTATAAACAACCAAAGTGAGCTCTACAGCTGCCTCATTATTATACTCAGATGGCCAGAAACATATTTTATGTCTTGATGATGCAGTGTACAAGGGCTGGGAAAACCAGTTCTCTTATTAAGTGGAAATTTTGAAGATGAATACATATTTTAAAAGTTTGAAGGAAAAAAAAGCAAATTAAGATCCTGCTCATAGTGAGTTTATGTTCATTTTTACGTTGCACTTGAATCAAAATCAGCAAGATTTGTTTTTGTAACAGTTGGAGCCTTTAAGACATTTCATATCTCTCTTGCTCAGTGATATCACGAGAGCCACGTGCAACGAGCTCAATGCGCGTAGGCATCTGAAGGACGAGAGAAGATGCTTCCTCAGTCTCACATGGTTGGAGTGCTGCGCTCTGCGAGTCAAGGGGTTGCACCCACTGGCAAAAGCCCTGGTGAGGCAGGAAGTGAAGAAATACCACTCTCTACCTTTTGCCTTCACGCAAAATAAAAAACCAAGCCAGCCTCCCAGGGAAAAGCAGGTTCAAGCCACCTGTCTTAGAGCTTGAACCTATGTCCTGAGGGCTCCAACAGCTCTGCTATCTCAGGAACTTGCTCTTGTGTCAGTGGGGAGTTTTCCCCATTGATTCGCACAAGGGACACGAAGGACCCCAAAATCACCACATCTCAATCCAAGCCCCACTGCTATCGAAGCCATTGCTTGGATTAAAGGTCTTTGCATCAGACCTCGGGAACACTATAATGGGCAACAGCATTCAAATATAAGGAAATAACATTAACTGAGAAGGAGTAGCTTAAGCAACAATATTTCCAGATTGTGTTTAAGATTTCAAACAAGCATTAAGATATTTGTTTTGTTAATGATCCAGATATATAAAGTACACATTAGGTAAGTCATAATATGTCCCTAATTTCAAACACCATTCCTGAAAAAAATTGGTCATCTCTAGCAGTTAATATCCACTCAAACAAGGTTTAGGCCTGAAACAACATTCCTAATGGCTAATTTTAAAGATATTTTTTTGAAAACAGATCTTAAATGACAGGAGACACTATGTATTTATAAAAAAAAGCAGCTGCGGGATTTCACAATTTTCTTAAAAGATCTTTCGTAGCAGTCAGTCACAGATCTTCATCTGCCATACAGAAAGGTTTTCAGAGCTTTGTGACATCATCTTTGCATGCAAGTTAACAACATAGATTTCTATATAACTGCATAAAATGTGACCTGCCCCAGGGAATCTGCCTGCAAAGAGGGCAATCAAGATCAGTCCCATGTCTTTGGAAACTAGCTGGAGTTTTACTGTTCGTTTTGGTAAGATATAACAAGGCCCATACTCAAAGCAGTATAGCAAGTTCCCAAAACCTAATTTTCACTAAATCCAAGAAAAAAATACACAAATTCCTGATAGTAAATTGTGATTCATAATTGGTCAAGAGTAACAGTGCCAGATTTCTCTAGATTATCTATAAATTTCATTATGATTCTATACTTTTTGGAGGTCAACCTACACAAATTACAACTAAGCCATCAAAATCTAGTTAACTCCAAGAAATTGTTTTACTACCACATATGGATTATTTCTTAATATAGATCTTTAAGGTTTTATTTCTATTAATATCACTGCCTGCCTCTGCATTAGAGCTTCTGCTCTCTTCTTGCTGTTGAGACAACACGAATTCTCAAGCTTTTTCCCCCCCCCCCAATAGGAAAACATGACATATAAAAATAGCCTAATCAGGTCCTAGTTATTTTCAGGAAGTATCCAAAAAGAGCAATTAGGAGCTTAGTGTGGTCTACCGGATTACCTAGGTATTTTTATCTTTAAGTAATATTGGTGGATTACCCTACATTAATAACATAATACAAATTAATGAGGCACTCCAAACAATAGTCAATGCAATACTCTTCTTTCGCTTAATTGCATATAATCTTAGTTTAGTTCCATATAATACTAGCTGCAAACAATTAAGTACAAAGGTAAAGCAGTTCATCAAACTTACGGAAGATCCATGCCAAGTATTCAGACCTCTTTCCCCTGAGGTTAGAAGTTTAAGATCAGAATAATACTGAATCATATCCCTACTTGTACCCTCATTATCTTTTACTTCTTTAGTTCTTAAACAAAAATTGATGAAGAAGCCTAATCCCTCGATTTTTATCAAGCACTAAGAACAGATTCATCACCCGGTATAAATCCACACTGTTTCCCTGAAGTCAATGGATTTGTATTAATTTACTTTAACCAAGGTCTGGGCCATTACTTTTATCTATTCAAAGCTACAAGTAGCAGATAACAATCATTCAAGTGGTTTTTTCTAAGTCAGAATCAGCACATCAAATGCCTGTTTGGCCTTGAAAAGATTTTACATGTTTTATTGGCATAATAATTTGATACTATTGAAAACACTGGTTGAATATAAGCTTTCATTTTTTTTCCGTTCTAATTCACCTGGGCTAGAGAAGCACATAGTATGTACTTACAGGTCTATAAATAACTAAAATCTAAGAGGGCTGTTGGGAAAATTGTCTCAACTGATCATTAGCCACGTCTCACCTGCCTAGACCTATTTACATGGCATTTATTCCCATCTTTAAAAGGGGCCATATATTTTATGAACCGCAGGTGCCAAACAAGGATGGAAGGGAAGCTCCTTTCTTGAATCAGGCACACAAGCCCTACCAAGAGCCACCAGCCTCAAATCATTTAAATGCTTTCACAAGCATCTCACAACCTCTTGTCCCATCCCATCCAGAGCACATTTCATTTCCACTTGACACAGATACCCATCTTTCTCATCTACAAACAACATGCATTTCCACAAACATCTTTGGAGTTAAAGATCAGGCAGTGTGAAGGAAGGCTTTAGGAAGGCAGGCAATGGTTAGCAAACATCAAGAGACCATCAAAACAAGTCCAGCAGCCTTTGTTTTTCAAGGATCCTTCTCCAGAGAAGCCATTTACTCAAGCAGACTTAATTTTGTGAAAATACTGCCTTTAACAGTGGGTACAGAGCACACACAAATATACAAAGTACACCCCAAAATCCTGCCTCTCTCAGAAAGAATAACTAATTTTACTGGTTATTTAAGAAATTTAAAAACACGCTTACAATTCCCAAAAGCAGGTCATCTAAAGCAAAAGCTGAGGGTCTCAACGATCAAGCAAACTAGTTCTTGAGATCATCTTCCTCTACTGCAGAATTCACTCCTATCGCAGCTACTAAAAAGAGCCCCACACCCCAGATTACAGGGTTTATACCCTCTCTCTCAGAAGCTAATTCACTGCAGCTGAAGCCAGCGCCACCCTCCCACCACCGGGCTCCCTGGCAACAGTTTTGGTGATCACTGGCACCTGTGGTAGATGGTTAGTTCAAGGAGAACATTAACCTTTCCTGTGCCAGTGATGTAGCCCTGGTCTCTATACATCTCATCACAGCCTTAAACATACACGACTATTCCAATGAAAGCAGCCTGTTCCTCATTAGCAATTTCAGAGTCCGAAAATAATGATGTGACAACAAACTCAACAAAATTTGCTCTAGGGCACAACAAGAAATAGACAAGATTTCCATATTTTTGGAGGACAATTTACTGTACTTGAAAGAGATGAATTCTTTCTGTTTACATTAACCGCCTCACTATTTGGTCCAATTATTCCGACTACTTCAGCAATCATGTTATGCTTGTTCAAGAAGAAAGAAATAACAACAGCTTATCTTGTTGAGAGCAAAGAACAAACAGTAAAAAATCAGTGGATGCACTTAAGCACTACAGTTGTTGCTATTGTGCTAAAGAGATGATTCATGTTCTCATAGCAACTAGGGTGAAAGAAAAATGCTCTTCTTCTGAAAAGGATTCTGTTGTAGTGGTTAAAGAACTCTTGAATAATCAAGCCAAATGGAGAGGGGGAAAAAACACTTCCCTATGAAATTATGTGCACTAAACTCAAGGACACGTTGATCTTTATATTATATCGATCTTCGTACGTATCTCAGTTAATAATCTGTCACTGTTGCATGGTATTAAGTGAAGACAAAAAAAGGACAGAATCAAATACCAGAAAGCGCTTTAAACAAGGTGAATCTTCCAGCCAACAGCTGTGGCAACTGAATGTTTATCGAGGCTTGCTACAGGAGGGATCTGTATCACATATCCAAACCCAAAAGCTCTTCAGTCAAAATCATTCACACAAATGATTACTACCAGCTCTTTACAAACTGCCCCATACATTTTGCGTTCCCATGGCTAACTGGCCAGGAAGAGCAAGCAGCAAATCCTTCCTGGCCTTGCTGTCACGCCATGCTTGTGTGTCACTTCGCTCTCGCTGGATGCACATCACAGTCACAGCACATCGCGGGGAACTGGCAGGAGCGACAGAGAAATTCGAGTGGACCGTGGTCACGTTAAGCTGACTTCATTGTTTCAGAGCACTGTGATCTTGTCCTCACCCGTTGAGGTTTACGCTGTTATCACAGTCAAAATAGATCACAGCTTGCTAGCACATCACTGTCATGTTTTATTCATGCTGAATATGCTTTATTTTCTCCCCCCATCCATTCATGGCAAAATGGCTTTCACAAAGCACTTGGTAAGTTGCTGCAGGCATGGAGGGCAAGCTTGTCCTTGACCTGGGTTTTAACACTCTCCTCTGCGGCAAGCTTTAGTTTCAAATAATGGCCAGGTTGTGGAATTAGGAATCAATAGCCAGGAGCACTGGCAAGAGAGAGGGGGTTTCATTTCCTGCTACATGTCAGCGTGACAGCAAGTTAGACCTAGACCAGGTAGCATCAGTTACCAGCACTACCTTCTGGGGCCACTCCTAGAATGAACTTCCTGAGAAGGGATAAATGCATTTGCAGTCAGCTTCCCTTCCCTGGCTTTACTCTCCTTTCCTCTCTCACTGTCTTCCTCTCCCTTATCATCCTCCTGTCCTCCACTCACTTCTTTTCCCTTCTTCATTTAAAGGCGCCTCGGTTGTCACCGATCCCCTGTACCAGAGCTGTGTTCCACTGGCCCCGTACAGGCATCCCTGCTTCTGGCAGGACCAGCTCAGCCTAGAAGGCCGTGCGGATGACAAGAAGCCACACTGGCCAGAGGCAAATTCATTAAGTGTCTTGGACCAAGAGCTGGGCAAAGAATTATTGTAAAAATTAGTCGAATCCCACCCAAATGAGGGGATCCCAAAAATATGCCTTTTAATCTTACCAAGGTATGTTCCGCATTATCCCTGCGAGGGAGTATTCAGCTGGCGGCCAACAGCTGGCTGCAAGATGGGTTGCAGCCTTTAATGTTTGTTTCCTCTGCAAATTTGTGTTGCAATTCTGTAGCCACAGAGAGTTCTGTAAGCGACCTTTAATTAACAGTTTCATCCATGTAACACTCAGAGTATCTGCCCTGTTAGCAACTAGTATTTTGGAAACTAAAGCCATATTGGTAAATTCTCTTAAAAGTTTTCTCAGCAAGTTTTGACAGCTTTAACACATGCAAGCGGGGTGGTAGCAAGAAATCTATCAAGAGATTATTACGCTGTTTCCTTAAGCTTATCCAAAGCTTTTTAGGAACTTTTTTGGAATGCCCTATGGTTTCACCATCTTCTCTCTCCATCAGCTGAGATTTTGGCAGAGAAGCACTGCTGGGTATCAAAGAGCACCAGAAGAGGCTGGATTGACTCAGACACTGCTCCCGCTGGAATAAAGCCGCCGTGACTGCTGCAAAGTCCTGCTGGCAAAACACAACTGCAAGCTCAGCACCAAGCGCTACAGCTTCTGGTGGGTGTACTACAGCAGTCTCCTCCGGATGTCATCATTTCTGTGGCTGTTCACTGATCATTTTTAAGACAATGACTCAAGCACGCGGCTTCGCCAGAGTTTTCAAGGTGCCCAGAGATACATCAGAACCGACATGCAAACCAAAGCACTGCCTAATTAGGTAAATAGGTTTGAATTTTATTAAGGCTATTATATTTTTTTTTTAAATATGTGCAAAATAGATAAATATCTAACGAAGAAATGTTCCTCTGCTCTATTTTAGAGTCACGTTGAAACAACTAAAACAACTTGCTGTGGACCAGGTACACACATCCCAAAACCGAGATTAGTCTTTGCCCTACATCCAGCAGCTTAGTCTCTCTTTTAGCTTCTTTGCGCCAGTTAACAACCCCACCAGGCAGTAAACTTTACTTTAAAATTGCATCGAGGATGTATTCGTCGCGGTGGGGCCAGTGCAGAGGTGGGGAGCATTCCTGACATGAACTTTTCTCCACTCCTACAAGGTCTGGGAGCTCGTACCCATTTGGAGCGCTCAAAGCACTTTCCCCCATACACAAGCGTTTCAGAAATAGGCCAAAATGTCTTCTAGCTAATTTTGGTTTCCAGAGAAGTTAAGCTGCATGCATATGGCTCTATTATGATTAAATGATGCAGATCTAAGTACTCTGAGTTTACAAAAAGAAAATGGTTATGAAGCGACTGTTTTCACTAGCTCGCTTTGTGTGCTTAGAACATAATTAACTGGAGGACAGGCTTGCCCTGGCACAAGTCAAAAACGATTTAAACACAGATCTTTCAAATTAAATGTTTGAGAGCCTGCTTGCGGGTTTTATGGATTTCGGGAGGGCAGATTCACATGGCAGAGTAAGCCGGGAAGTATGGGAACAACACAAGAAGTGCCCGTTTCTTGCAGTACCTCTCTTGCTTGACCATTCATGAGGCATTTACAGCAGATGATTCACGAAGCCGAGGGAGTTCTGCAGTGCAATTTCCCATCAGTGTCGGTGTCACTTCTCAACACAGGAAAGAGAAACTTTAATACACCACAGTTTGGTCCAAAGGAAAAAAATAATCTCCCCTAACAGCAAGCTGGCTTGCTGGAGTCTCTCAGCCTGCTTGTTCCTGTTGGACATCAGATAGGTGGCCCCATGTAGATCACTGCTCTATTCCCAGCATGCTTCAGCTCCAACAGCTTTGCTGGCCCAAATCACTGCTCTGCGGTGACTATGCAGTTGCAACCCCACCAACATCTTCATGTGACCGCTTGGCTTGATCTTCAGGGAACAACTTTATCCCAGCAGCACCCTGCAAGACACTTTGCTCTGGGAAGCTCGAGGCATTTGAACGTCATAGGAAATGGAGCCCAGCATGGAATGGAGTTCCACCTTCTTCCTTTATCGCAGCAAGATGATGGAGCTTAACTCGCTTGGACCCACTGCCAAAAGTGCAGTACTTTTTAAACCAGCAACACTTCTCTTGCATGTGCTGCACGGTAGTTTAAAGCAGGCTTCTAAGGAACTTTTGTTAGCGTCAGCATCAGTATATTACAGTGCCTGCCACCATCCATGACAAGCTAAGCCAAGGGACACATTCTTCCTGGAGACTCCCATGTTCAAGGGATTTCTCCTGTCTGGTTGAATTTACTGAGGACTACCATTAATTATCCTGGATGGCTTCTAGGGGCAGAAAATGGACTTGAAAGCTGTGGCCCTTTCTGCCTAGAAGATGAATTCCCAAATGTTCATTTTGGATACAAATTAGATCGACTACCATGGTGGCACCACTAGGAAAGGAAACATTGAAGCTTCATAGCAAACATGCCCTGTACTTTTTCATATTACTTTCTTTCTTTCTTTGAGTGTGCTAGGTTATTAATGTTGTGGTAGGGATATGATCCAAGTCAAGGTGAATAAGGGCTACTGCTGCTGAAACAAGTGGTTCCCAGGCCTCCGACATGTTCACACCACTACCTTTGTGCGCAGTTAAAAAAAAAAAAAAATAAAAAAATCCACAATTAGACCTCAACCACATCAGTCCCCTGATATATCACACTACCCAGCCACATGAACGCTAGTGTCTGCCCCAGAGGAGAAGCAGAAATGTGTTGCTGGGGGCAGGGATGGTTTTGTTCCTGAAAAGTTGCAGATGGTGTCATAAAAAACCAAAGCTTTGGCTTGTACACAGCAGAGCTTTTCGGTAGACCCTACTGGAGGAAGGCATCATGCCTTACAAAGGTTAATTTCTCCAGGAATTCACCTCTGTCCCCCCTTTTCTCCAGAACAACGTTGAATTCATAGCCGAAATGCCTTTGGCAGAAAGGAGTTATATTTCTGCTTGGCTGCCCCAGATCAGATCTTGAGTGGCATGGATTACATGAAGTCCAATCAGGAAACGTAGCGATCTTCTGCTTTAGCCAGATATATCCAGACCTGGAGGTCTGCTACAGCTGTGTCGACAATTCAGCAAGTGGCAGTGCCAGAAATTAAATACAATATTGCTCTTTTTGGCTGCCAAAGTAGCTCTAAGGAACCATTTACACTGAGTACTGCAGAGTCCAAAATGTGGGAGGTATTGCCCAGAATGCAAGTGAAAATGTGACTTCAGAACTGCATGTTGGCAACCAGCCCTCTCGCTGCAAACAAAAAGGGCCAAGATCATTCCCAGTCTGAACCGCGGAGGGCTGACTCCCCACCGGTGTTAGCGAAACGTCAAACAAAACAAATCACCGCAACCGTGATCCAGAAACTGTATGTCTACAACCAGATCTGCTGTCCTTCTCAGAGCTGTGGGCTGACTAAAATTTACATTAAGTGGGCTTTTGGAAAGCCATCCACCCCCTATAAACGGGGTACCACCTACACATCAGGTGCTGTAGCTATACCTTGGGTTTGAACCACAACATGAAAAGTGGTAAGCCAGCTCCTCATCTTTGTTTTATGACAAGTTCCTCTTAGCCCAACACATAACCACCTGGAGCGAAGGAAAGATTCCCACAAATTGTGGTTTAGGTTTCAGTCAGACCCCCTTAGGGGTCCATTTGTTTTCTACTCTTTTTCTCTTCCACATGGTTTTCACTTGGACCACTTCAGTCTTTAAGGATGATTTGCGTACTTTATGAAATGTATTTCTTACAAAAGTAGACTGCTCCTTTCTCCAAGCA
Organism: Burhinus bistriatus; assembly: GCA_013397275.1. Classification (NCBI taxonomy): domain Eukaryota; kingdom Metazoa; phylum Chordata; class Aves; order Charadriiformes; family Burhinidae; genus Burhinus; species Burhinus bistriatus. The sequence continues at coordinate 234,160 of VYXH01005096.1, read as the reverse complement.
CTGCTCTTCCTTTGGCCATCAGATTTGCACTGTTTCTCACAGCCATTTCCATTCCTCTGCAAGTCACTCTTTAACAGAAGTATTATTCCAAAATGCATTCCTCTCAAGTCCAGTAGGATTACCTGGTGGGTACAATACTCCTCACCACGGCATCTCAACCCACTTCTATGAAGTATGAAAATATCCAGAAGCCTAACTCAGGGGAAATGCATCGTTACATTTTCTACTGCTGAGTACTGCCTTGCTCTTCCACAAATTCAAAAAAAGTAAGAGGGAAGAACAGAAAACCAAATTTCCCTTCTATTTCTTAAAGGATAAAATAGTTTCCACCAGATATACTTGCAGAAAAACCTATCTATCTGGCACGTTTACTGCTGGGCATCCAGAACAGAGTTACCTTGATAAAAATGCTCCGTTGTATCGCTGTTTGCCAAACAAGCGGAAAGTTCATTCTGTTCACCTTTGTGTCCCATTCATAAGTGAACTGCTACAACAACTCTCCATTCCAAGCTGTCTCCCTGCCTAATAAGTTTTTTTTATTGACAGCTTGCCAGCAACAGCCCTAAAGTCAGCCTGAGAACATAAATACAGCCTCTTGAGCTTGCTTCAGTGTGTTAGAGGACTGCTTTCAGTACTGTCGACAAAGCTTTAATGGTGTGAACTCGGAGCTTGAGTACTACTGAGCACTCCAGCGATCAACACCCACAGAACATTTCAGAGAGTTTCGTTCCAAAAGTATTTTAGGAACCCTTGAAATCAGAGGCTTTCTCTCTGCTCTGCAAAAGCTCGTTTTGGAAAACAATTTAGACCATTTTTAGTTGCAGAAATGTTGAGATAACCCCGCTTGCGGTGTCATTCTCCTGTTGCCTTCGTTTCTGCAATGTCACGCCTTCAAGCCTCCTGCCTTTGCTGTCCGGAGGGTCTCGCCTTCCCAAAACACCTCTGAACCGCCATTAACATATATTAAACGCAACACCTCCTGTTCCAGCTCCATCCCGAGCAGCTCGAGAGGATGGAACATGTATCCCCGGCCTCACTGCCTCCTGGGTGTCGTTATCCTTTCATTAAACCTAGAGAAGGCTCAAGGCTGCTCCAGCTCGCACAGTGCAACACGACCACGCTGGTTGGGGGCAGCTCTCGACCAGCTTGTCTTTGACCTCTCCGTGCTCATTAAAACCCCTGCAATCACAGCTCGGAGTTCAGAACTTCTTTACCACATATTTTTCCACCATATAGAGCAATAAACTGTTTTGGAAAATCAGTGCCTTGCATCCTGTTCTTGCTTTCAAGCGTCTGTCGTCTTCTTTCCCGCGAGCATCAAGCAAACGGGCTGCAGCACACAGCCATCACAGAGCCCCCGCGCGCTCCCCGTCCCAGCTCCCACAAACCTCAGGCTTTAGGGCTGGCCTACGTACAAAAGTTGCACTGGTTTAACAGTTTTAAAATTGATCTAAAGTAGTGCAAAAGCCTGCGCGGATGAAAGGCTACTGGTTTGCAACCATCTTACACAAAAATTAGACAATTACTGGCTGATGCAGCTATTATGGTAACTTCCTGATTTAAACTAATTTGATGTAAGCTGGTTATAAACCAATTTAAGTGTGTCCAATCAGAGACACACACTGGTTTAGCTAAATGGATTTTGCGGCTGAACTGATGCTACTATTGTGCGTGGACAAGCCCCCAGGCTAGCGCAGCCTGTTTCTCCATTGCTTCTGTCTGCTTTCATTTACACCAGGACTGTGACCGTTACCAGCTCCTGGCACTGCAGCTGAATGCCCACGCAGAACAAGTGGAATGTTAGTACAAACCCAGAGTTTTTTCATTTTGCTGTTCCCAAAGAAGAAAAACATTAGTATTTTATCACGCAGCATGTAACTCTTACTGACTCGCCTCCTACGGATGGCAGTCAAGCGTAAGAACCATTATAGGAATGAAAACACAGAGTCTCATATTTCAGTGGCAAAGGATCATCATCTCCAACCACACAGCCCAGCACACATCTGGACTAATTCTAAGGAAATGGAGGTGTCACCCTCGCGTGAAGCCAGTGAAAATGAGCAGAATTAGGTGCAGTGTCTGCAAGTGTTCCTGGAGAGCAGGAGAGCGGTTCCCTGGCTCCATGGCAGCACACAGGCACGGTTAGGAAAGGGAGAGCAGAGAAGCTGGTGCAGAATGGAACCTTGCAATGACTTTCACTTGCTCCCCATCTCATACTGAAGGATTTGGCTCTGTGCAAATTAATACAGGGTGTCCCTGTGTGGTGCTGCTCTGATCTCAGCTATTCACTCAAGCTTTAGTAACACTCTCCTGGAATCCCACTGGAGCACGATGCTCCTCCCAGCTCATCAGTCTTCTTCTTGATCTTACTTTTCATGACTGTGGCATCTCCCCAGGCTACATTTCCTTCTGACCCATGCAGCATGGCTCGTCAGTTCTGAATTAATCACCTCCCCCTCTAAAAACCTGCTTCTATTAATAAGAACAGATTTGTTCTGGGAGTAAAGACCCAGATGATACCACCCTACCTTTCACGTCCATTGAGTTACCGACAATTCAATCCTATATATGAAATTCAGACAAGTTTGAAATGACCATAAGAGCTTGTCCTTAAAAATATCTTACTTTCTGTAAAAATGTGGGGAAAACCCAGTATTTTTATCTTCACCAAACAGTGTTCTGAATTGGATTTTTAAAGTTTTTCCATAAAAAAACCAAAGCCATTTTTATCAGAACATTCTAGGAATTTCCTCGTCAGAGTTGTACAGGGTCGAAAAGGTGCTTCTCATCCAAAATCAAATATTTTGCAAAAATATTTCAACCAGCTTAAACAGTAATGCGATTTTATAGGGCACAGATATAGGTCCAACATAATGATGTATTAGCATGTTGAGCTATCACTGGTCTGTGATACTACAATCTCTTAAAAGCTTGTAGCATTTTAATAAGAAACGAGGCCCAATCCAAAGTAAAGAGAAAGCCCTTAAGCTCAGAGTAGATGTATATAAACTGACAGGCTGACTATATTATCTAAACTGCTGTTTTATAGCCGTATTATGCACTCTATCTGAAAAAAAAAAAAAGTAACGCAAAAAAACATATAAAGATAAGGCACTAGTGAGGGGTGGAGTTGTGTTTTTTTCATTAGATACATTCTTTGATTCCCCTGCCTAAAAATGCTGCAGTCAGCAGTAGCTTAATTCTAAGTTATAATTAGGGTTATGCATTAAACCAGGACTCTCGAGCATGTCTAACCTAAAGAAGTTCAACACATAAATGAAAAACAGACCTGTGGCTGGCTGACTTGGCATCAACCAGGATACCAATATATAGTAACAGAATAAATTTAAAATGAAAATTAAATGTGGTCATTATAGCTTAAATTGATGTCATATTTGCCAGCTGTTTATGAAAGGAAAATTTAAAGATAAGCATGATTTTGGAGGAGGCAGTGTGCCCTGATACGCAGCAGCTTGCTGTGACTTGGGGTGCATTTTAAAATAATTTAACACTAATTTTACAGTCTACAAAAATGATGTCAACATTTTTTTTAAGATTAGTTTCCCCCAAACTGTACATGGTGCTTAAATGCACAACTGCATGGTACATCTTAGCTAACGCAAGACTATTTTTAACTTTGAGAAATTTGCTTACCAGCCCTGGTTATTAACACCAGCAAGTCAGAGCGAAACAGATCTCCAAGAGACTTAAAAGTTTTACAAAATTAAGTGAAGATGCCCTGATTAGTAGGATATTAGTGTGCTTTCCATTTACTGTATTTTGTATTTCTGGCATAAAAGCCAGAAAAGACAGTTTCCTTCAAAAACTGAACGAGACAGTGAACTGTGGAGAGTAACTTTTCCAATTTTCTGCATTTCAGCATTATTTCAATTGGTGTGAAACACATCATTTTTGGATGCTTCTAAACCCTTTTAAGGTATGATGTTGTTTAGCAACAGAATGCATTTTACAAGTGTGCAGCTTAATCTCATACAAATTAAGTATTACAGTATGTAATTGCCATGCTAATAAAACCAGAATTGCAGAAGGGTAAAATTGGATGTAAGCAGTGGTTGAGCATAACTTGCATGTGCCTTCCAACTTGGGGATATACCTTTACATACCGGCTGCCTCTCTGGATATTGGGAAGAATTGCCACAGCCTCGATTTTCTTTGTCCATGGCAAAGGAGGAGGCTGTAAATGAGACGTTCAGCACGAGGCTGCCAGTGCTGAGAGCAGCAATGAGAAGGGAGTCCCTCCACTGACCTCCACGTCACAACTCCTACCACGTCGAGCACGTTCCTCCAGGTGTTTAAAGGTCTGGAAAGAAGCGTGAGCTTCCATGTTGCTGTGCAAATCAGGCACAAACCAACACTGGAAGCACTATTTAGAAAAGGTGGAGGCTTCTGTTTTGGGGTTGTTACATTTCTTTACGATTATACATGCTCAGGGAAGAAACAAGATGCTGAGCTCTCCGCAGTGGCTCATTCAAATATATAACCTAGTGTTTAAGCATGAGCTTAATTTTAAGCAAAAGAAGTCCCTTTGAAGTCATACCATAACAAGTCATGCACCTAATGTTAAAACACGTATTTAAGTGCTTTACTGGCCTGGAGCCAGAACGCCTCACTTGCAGAATCCAGCCTTCAATATGTAGGTTTAGATCGTAATTTACAGACCTGATCTTAAGGAGTCAGATTGTGCAAAACTGAAAAAACTCGCTTTGTTATCACATCCATTACCCTTCTGAGTCCTTTGGGAACACACGCTCTGCAATAGGCCCTGTGGACATGCCTTTATAGACAGCTGTTGCAACCACACTGAAAAGTTGGCCAAACTTCAAAGAACAAAAACTTGATTTTATATGTATGTATATATGCACGTATATAGGCATACACACACGTGTGTGTGTACATATGCATGACATGCGTGCATGCATATGTATCAGCTTAAGAAGCAATGAATTAGAGTTAAACATTTGTTTTTGTAAGTTGTATTGATTAAATCAGTGATGTTTCCTAAATAATTAAAGGTTTGCTTTGATCTTTGATTGTAGGCTTGGCTTTATGACAGTTAATGTAAGTATCTTTAAATGATTCCATCCCACACTTACCTATTATACAGCCCCACACAGGGTCATTGGCGTTCGTCTGACAAGAAAATGAGCGAATTGAGGAAGCAAAACTAGCACGAAACTATTCAACCAAGGAGAGGGGGCGGGACTCAGTTTCCTGCCAGTTTAAATCTCTTGAATTGAATCACCGTGAGGTCAAACCATCATTAGCGCCGACACCAGGGAAGCTACCCGAGCAGGCGGCTGGGGAGCAAGGGAAGGGTGCCAGAGCTCCCGCAGTCCCCGCTGCGAGTGTCAAACTGCAGCTCGGCACGGCCGCAGCCGCCGCACCCAGTCACCCCTCGGCGGCAGAATCCCCCTGCCAGTCTTCCTCTCCTGAAAGAAATATTCAGGCAAAAGAACACTAAACAGGATTCTTATGTAAAATAACTCCTTTCCTCGACACGGTCTTTTTTACGGATACAATTGCTAGTTAAGGAGATAGAGGAGGTTAATCATCCACCAAACCGACTGCAAGCAGCCTAACAAATAAGCAGAGATCAGCCCAGAGGCCCTCAGCGCATGTAAATCAGCATCGTTTCATCAAGCTTGGAGCTTACACCATCACGCGCTCACTCAGGATCTAAAACCTAAATCTGTAAATGAAAATGATGCTAATTACAGTTCACCACCGAGCAACACTGCCTTAATTTTAAGGAAATGAAGGAAACGGGCTTGCTACATGACAGTCGATATCATATTGCCATACAACTAACTTAAAGTTGTATAAGTTAGATTATAACTTTTGAAGAAGCAATTATGATTTTATTGCACCCACTCTGCTGATGATTAATGCAGAGAGCCTAGGGGAAAATGCATCCTATCATTTGCTAACATGCACTATAATTATGCATACCTCTCCAGGTACTGTAATTTAGGACTTAAAAAGCAACATTCTGAACGAGGACTGCTGCACTTGTAAAACATTACAGATGTGTTATCATATAAATGAGGTAGCTTTGACATGATAGTGCTCTAATAAATCCTCAGCTAAGATTTGGAGACAAGATATGTCAAAAGCAAAATCCAAACTGTCTCTTAATCTTCTACATAAACTGTTTATTTTTTCTGAGCCCTACAATAATACGTGTGTCAAGCAGGCATTGATGGTTTCTAGATTAAAGTACAGTTGGGTTGGATTTTTTTCCCTCTTTACGGGTCATCTTGAGAACGCTCATTTTAGTTAAATTAACTCAGCTATTTGCAGGTTTTAAATGTGAAGCAAAATAAAACTGTTTTCACCAAATTGGGAACTTGTGAGATGAACTTCATAAATAACAAACTTATTTCACTCCATTTCAGTGGAAGTTTTTAAATAGCTAACGCTGAATGATATTCTGTCAGCTGGAGAGCTTCATTTCAAACCATTTGCAACAAATCCAGAAGAAAAAAAAGCGAAAACCACTCCGCTCTGTATTCAGTGAGATGAATTTATGAACCCCCCGCCCCGACTTATGTTCATACTGTTTATTTTTTATTTATATCACAGTACTGACTCGATGGCTCAACCAAGACTGGGGCCCCATTCTGCTACATAAGATACTGGAAAAGGAGTTTCTATTCCCCTGCATAGCGTAGTTTACATTTCAACCTGTCAAAACAGAGAACTTTGGGAAGGGAATAGTAGAAAAGCAGCAAATGACAGGCTCATTCGGAGGTTAGAAGGTGGGAATAAAACCTGTCCTTCTCAGTGCGATGTGTGTTTAATCAAGATGCTCCTCAGTGTTCCTGATGCTGCCCAGTTAGAAGTCCCTCCTCAACGAGCAATAAATTTGCTTTCCTTTTTAAAATACACAGTACAGAATAGATGACACACATACACAGAGCCACAAAATTGTTCTGAGCTGCTCCTGGAAAAAAAATAGCATGGTCCTTTCCGGCTTTTAGTGGAACATTTCTAAAAGCTGTCTCAGTAAGTATTAGTGAAGGAAGAAAAAAAAAACCCAAATAAACAGGAAAGGCAGGATTTCACATAATAACGCGCGAACAGCAGTTGCACGTTATACCAGCATCTGCTCTAATTACGCTATGTGAGTGGTTCAACTGCATTTTGTGGTTGGCTGTGCTGAAAGCCTCCCATAAGTTGGGCTGGTAGAATTCAAGATTTATTGCTATTCAAAATCAACAGCTAAAATCAACATATATCTGTAGTTATTCATTCCAACTTGCATTGTCAGCCATAATTTTTCATCAATTTCCTATTTTTTGCCAAAACAACAACATAAATTTAAAAGCTTTTTAACAATGTAACCACAGAAAAAAAAATCCAAGAGAGATATTTTATTTGATATACTACAAACACCCTAGTTTCCAAAAGCAGATTATTTTCAGGTGTATCACACTGAAATTATTTTTTAGACTTTGAAAAAAGCACTCGTATTTTTTGTTCCATGAATATTAGCCAACTTCTTGTTTCCAGTTCTGATTTTTGAGCCAGCAAACAAAAATTCTTCATTGTATTCCCCTGCTTGCCTGTAAAACTGAGCTAAAGCAGGGAAGTTTTTACTATTTTTATTTCAGTTTTCTGCAAACATTTTGTAAATTTTTTGCTATTTGCCTAATCTTGCCTGATGTGAAAACACTCAGGTAAAGACCCTTTCTGTGACTGTTGGAATCACTATTCTCGCATTTGCTCTGGTTGCCGGTAACATCTTTGTAGAAGTAAAGCACATCCAGCTTCCTGAGGTGCTTGTAGAAAAACGGATTTCTCTTCTGTCCTCAACTTTTCAAAGTAAGCTGAGTATACACTCAATATTCACATACATTTCAGACCCAGATAGTTCTCATAACACTTGGTAGCGGGTTCTGAAAATGATACTCATCTCTCCAAAAATGCAACAATCTCTTTGCTTTGCCGTCTCCTCCTTCTCAGGCAGAAATCAAAGCCAGCCTCAGTTTTCTCACAATCGCATTAAAAAAAAGGCATTAACATTTTGTAGGACTCTCTTAAATATCCTGCCTCGCAGAAACTGATACACCGGTTTGCGTTGATAAAAGAGACCTGTTGGACAAAGAAACTTCTCAGGAGATTTGTTATAATCCCGATCATTTCAATATTTCTCTCCAACACTGTAAAGACATAACTGATTACTTCCCACTTGGTGTCACTTGGAAGATACTGGTCTGCAGTTTCCTTCAATTGGAAAAAGAAGGATTTGTAAATGATTTGTTATGAACAATGCTGCTCACTTTTTTGTGCGAGGGGAATGACTGCCCCCAGGCCTTCATGACTGTTTTGCACTGTTTCAAAAAAAGCAGAAAAACTCAAAGCTTTCATGCATTTTTTAAAACATTTGTAAAGGTGTCAAAGCCCTTTAAGTGCTATGGAGAGGTCTTCCAGCTCTTCTGAAGTAAACCTTGCCAGCGCTCTCCTCACCACCGTGTCCGTGTTGCTCTGGGTCAGGCAAATTCCCGCGCCTAAAGCACTGCTGGGCAAACACGAGTCTTTCACAGCAACACCCCTCTCCACACAAAAAGCAAAGAGGAGGTGATTTTGCCCTGCAGAAAATGATAGGAGAGAAACAAAGAATACTTTTGCTTGGGTCAGCACAGTCTCTAGAGTTTAGTGCAAAATCAACTGATACATGAAGGAGACAAGAACCACCAGGAACATGCAACAGGCAAGAGCCCGCTCGAACGGGATCTCCAGCAGCCGGCCCCATGCACACCATGGAATCAGTTGACTGAAACAGTTTCCTCAGCACAAGTTGAATCCGTTCAGAACACTATTTACCAAAAATCCCCAAATGGAGGGACTCAGCTGTAGCAGTAATTGACCTTGGATACTCTCTACATTTACACCTTTACTGGAGGAAGCCACTCCAATTCCGGACCACCGTCGGCAGAGGAAAATAGATGGCCAAATATTTCATAAGCTAGGTCTTTTTCAATTATTATTTGGAACAAATATGCAAATTAAAGACTTGGAAGTAGAAGTAAATGTTCTCGTACTGCAGAGCATGCACTAAAATATGTGCACACGCCATCACAAGATTTGCTTCTTTACAAATATGGCTGAACTTGTTTCCATAACGGTTCGTGTTTGTTCTTTTCCCTCTTCACATTTAGTGGATGTAAATTGCAGGTTTCATGTGCTCTAAAATGATGTTCACTTCATCAGCACTTCAGCACTATTTTATCTGTATATAAAGATCCAGCGTCCTCACCCCTAACACTCTTCTTCACATTTGTTACCTCAGATTCTCTATTTATGCTTTGTGCACTACTCTCGCAGCGCCTGCCTTCTCTGACTCATCCCCACGAACTAACGCAGCAATTTTGTGTGCCACTCAAGCAGGTTCTGCACATGTCTGCTGTTGCATCACTCCCTGTCGGATGATTTAACCGCACCGCATTGCAAGGGAACCAACATCATCGTGACAAGGGTTTGAAAGAAAAGGACAAGTACGCAACCTTGCTTGCATTACCATTTTTATCATCTTTTCAAGCTAAAGAAATGTATCTATCAATGTTTATCAATTTTAAGAGAGCTCCACTCTGGCTAAACTAAATAAAGGAAACACTGTCCTTGCTTTGTGAGTTAAAGAATAAACTAATTCTTGTGTGCTATAATGGTTTCCAGGGACTGCCGGCCGTCTGCGTAGACTTAAATTGGCCTGAACGACCTGCTGAGGATCAGTGAAGTGCAAAGTTGACCTAGCCACAATTGTGTTGAGTGCTTCTTGGCTTTAATTCAATACAAGACTGTATCTTCTCTTAGTGCATGGGTCGTATCCTCAAGACTGCTCCTGTGATTGATACAGACATCTGTCAGCATATCCTGCCTAACTGTCTGACGGGAAAAGTCAATACTCACAATCACGAAATCACACAGAAGTGACAAAGTGAGCAAAATTTATTTCTTATGCAAAGTGCAATTTCACACCTCTGTTATCCTTCAGAACCATTTACAGGGATTTTTCCAGGTGAAGCCATGAGTTTGAAGACGAGTGCAGAAGACAATTTTCCACTGCCAATAGTGACAAAGCAGCTCTGTATCTATCTTGCTTCAAATTGGCCTTTGGAATTCTCTGATAAAAAGAAGAATGGAAAATTGGGAAATACTGATAAATGGTACCACAGAGTGAGTGGATTTTAGTTCTCTCTTCTTCTCCCCCTGCTACAAATTTATTAGTCAATTGAAACACAGTATTTGCATTATATCTACATGTAATGTGCCAGGCAATCAGAAACAGTTTTAGCTTCCCATGGAGATGTTAAAAAAATGTGTCACTGGTGACTTGCTTTATTTCCTCTGTACTTCCAATCCAAAAGTTTAAATTTAAACGTCTCCTTCCACAGGGGAAAACAGAAGAGGCAAAACTGCAGGATGACAGGACAATCTCCACTTAGCAGGCAATAAACAATAATACACACTTTTATATGCATTGAGATGGGGTGCACTGATTGCTTTGGAGTAGATGGCAAGGGGAGGGCTGGAATTTTAAGCCATGGACTTCATTTTGTTGGAGGGAAGCAAATCTTGTGCTGGTGCTGTCTTGGATGGTACCCACAGGAAGCATCACGCATGACTAATTGGACACGAAGTGACAGGTTAAACGGGCAGCTTTCCCCATTGGGTAAAAAAAAAAAAAGCTACTTAATCTTGTAAATACCAGTACCAAGACGGTCCTACGTAACACTAAGTATGACATACCTCACCCAAGTGCACCCAGCCACAGGTCTGCTTCACAAATAGATTTGTAGTCAGAGATACCACAAGATGCTGTGCGAACGCGTTTAGTAGGGCAATACTCATGAAAACTCCAGAGAAACAACCCCAGCATTCATTGCAGTGAATGTTCATTAAGGCATTTTCATTTTTTCGTTTTTGTCAGAGGAGAAAATCCGAGCGGGCAGCGTAAGCAAAGGCATGTGGGAGCAGAGAGTACACCCGCTGCTGTGCATTATAGATACCAAAGTAAGAGAAGGTCAACCAACAGGTTGAGTTGCCAACACGCTTACACATCTTTGGGCAGAGGTGTATTAAAAGAACAAAAGCGTTATGATATTTTGCAACTACATCTTTAAAAAGAAACCCAATCAAACTAAGGAAATATCCCACCAGATAATCAAAAGGTTACTTGACAATAACTTCAGTTCTCACTCTGGCACACTAGTCATTCCCAGTCCTCCAGGAATCCACTGTATTGCTCTTTGGAGAGTTCTCAAGAGTCCCGGCACACCAATGGAAGGTGGTTAAGTTACACAAAAATCTCTGCCGTGTTGCTTAGGAGCCAGTCTTTGGAGTCTATAATGAAAATCAACATCTGTGCATTCCAGAGACTTTGAACTTCAGGTGTTTCACACTTCCTGCTACTCGATTTATGGAAAATGCAAATGAAAGTAAAGCAGATAAATGTCCTTTAACAACGGGAGGGGCTTGCCGTGTTTGAAATCGCATTGTTCTGAAGGAGTGGATTAATTTAGCCACTACCCAGGATACCAAAGGTTATGCTTACAGTGGAGACAAAATAGAACCTGCGCATATTTTGATAAGGTTACATCATCAGGATAGGAACAATAAAACCAGCTTGCCATTTCTGTGCAGACCAATTTTCAAGCAGGAGGTGTCTTGTGCTCCCCCTTAATAATGAACCAGGCTGACTGACATTTGAAATGGCAATAATTTCCCCAGGAGATGCAGCTGCAATCTTAGTATTTTCTGTTCTTGCTCTCAGTCTGATTTCTCTTATCCACAGTATGAGGCAGCTGAGTGTAATGCAGGAAACATTATCAGCAACAATGCTACAATTAATGCTGAAAGAAAATGAATATTTGTCTACAGAAGAATAGATTTTAGAATACCTAGGGGAACTACTGTACTTTGAAAATGAAGCCATTTTGTGTGTTTATTGAAATGCACTCATATTTCTGCGGTTATACTCTGACTAGTTAACCATATCAAGGTAATAAGCACATAGGCACTGTCCTGTATTAAAGCTGTTTACTGAATGCTAAGTAGTCTAGGTCTCTTCAGAAAACAGTCTATTTTGGCTGTAATCCATCTATACGTTTCCACACCTCACTTCTTCCATTATTAAATCCAAGAACTAGAAAGGTCATGGCAATTTCTCTCTGATTCAGAGCTGCAATTGCAGAGGACATCCTAACATGGAAAGAAGTCCTACAGCAGCAATGCAGGACCGCACAATGGAAACGGAGTTTTGTGCTCTGTTATTGGCGGATGTGGAGGTGGACAGATACGGCGGTGTCCCATCTTTTCTACCTCAGGGTGCCTTTTTTTCCAGTTTTCACATGCCAGAAAGTCAAACAAGTGTCCCATTCAGCTCCCTGGTGAGATGGGATAAAGAAACAGAATCTATCAGAACATTCAAGTCGGCAACCCAGGCCCAAATTGAAAGGTGCTATTAATAGAGAGAAATAAGCAACCAGACTTCAAACAGCTCTGGACACAATAAGGCCTTAGAATAAGCTAATGCCCCCTTGACCATCTGCATATCATCAATCAGGTCATCCAAGAAAAAGATCTATAAATAACCTATCTGACCAACTCTGAAAAGGCTTTTGATACAGTCCTTCATAAGTGCAAATGGTAGCATTCAGACCACCTTATTTGTGAGCACAAGAGTCATTTGTCCCTATGAATCAGCTAGTTGGTCAAAAATCTTTCATGCTCGCATGAGGTTGCATCCACAGAACGGTACAAACAACAAATTACAGTGAGCCAGCTGCAATCCCTCACTGAGACCTGTCAGCACCAACAGAAGAGCAGAAGTCTTACCCCAGAAGGTCCATGCGTCTGGCTGGACTGAGCTACCTTGCCCCACATAGCTCAAATAAGAGTCACACAGTTTCCTGTCCATCCCCTTGATTGATCAGGACATCTCATTTAAATGATCCCAGACAAAATGAAGGCCCAGCTGCTCTAGAGAGCAGCCTCTCAACTTCCGCAGCACGGCTCTGAAACCCAAAATATTGACAGCGCTGAGTGTGGTTTTAGTGAGTTCTTGTAATGATTCCCACCATCCGAAGTAACAGTTCAACCTGGAGTCCTCAAATCCAGCATCTCCTTTGCCTAATTGAGGTTCACCTCATCCCTTCTTCCCCAGGCCCCACCGGACCAAGTCTCTCCGTGGTTTATACTCCCCAAGCCTACAGCTTTACTCATCAATAAGCTGGAGTTGTGGGTCCAGCACGGACAATCTGAAAACTGCCCAGGACCCTAGAGTACGACAACATGAGGAAAATCCTCTTTGACATTCCTAAGGAGGTCTTTAATAATGTAGCCCTCAGGTTAAATAAATATCTTTGACCAACAGGGCATAGTTATTTATTATTCATTTACTTCTACGCAAGAAATACAGGTCATCCACTGAACCAGGCACTGTCACATTCGTTTTTAACTCATCTGGAGATAAGCCTTTATTTATTGGAAATGATCATAATCCCATTGGCTTCAATTGAGTTTCATGAGCTGAAGTCATCAGCTAATCCATATCATAGTTACTAACTGATGATCCTTCTCAAGCAATTAAAGCTGTGTCCCTCAGATGACATATAGTTTGTTATAAAGAATTCAGAGTCTACATGGGGGATCTGTGACTTCCCGAAGTCTTATGTGAAGATTCTGAAAATCTGAGAATATTTTCTTCATAAATAATTATTTTGACTTAAATGTTTTTAGCAAAGCCTAAACACATTCAGTCTTTCTAGAATATTGATTTGTTTTCTGACATAACCACCATTTTGATTTTCAGTTGATTTCAGAGGATTTATTCTGGTCCACCAGCGTACTCCACCTATGGATCTGCCCCACAAAGTCACCTACATTTTAGTGGATGGGCTGATACAGTTTTCTTTCTTACATGCGGTAGGTTTCTCTTTCATGTTCATGAGCTAAAATAATAATGAAATTCTACTTAATGTTTGTACTGTTTTCCAAAGACTACTTTTCACTGAAGTAAGTGTGGGGACAGATTTTTTTTAATGAAGTAATACTGTTTACTACCAAAAAATATTTAATCATAATTACATTAAGAAACATACATAAAAGCTAAGTAATAAAATAAAATGAGTTGGAGAACACAAAGGGGAAAAAAAAAAAAGACAGAAAGGATTAAGTGGAGTCATATAAGGAATAGATTCTATTTAATGAAAATTTCCACAGTGTTCAACATTTTTATTATGGTTAATAGCACTGTGCTTCATTTTTGTCTGCAGTAATTGTGTATCCTTAATGAATGGGCACTCTTATTTCCCCATTGAGCACTGACAGAAATTAATAAACCTAATTCTGTAGGTTTAAGTTTAATTCTAGTGAAATATATAAAGCAGTTACATTTTCACTTAGCTACTAACTGGAATAGAAATGGGTTTAAGCTTTTCAGCAGCTTAATAGGGAACAAATTGGGTTTTCTTTTATTTCTTTTTTTTTTTTTCTCTCCTTCAGTACTTGGGTCTATTTTTGTTGCTGCGTGCAAGAAAGGACATGTCACGGCTGGTGAGGCTGAACCAAGCCTACAGTGAGAGTTGTTAATTTATTTTTTTTTTAAGTACAATTACCAGACTCAGCCCTTTGTGCCAGCCTTGTTGTTAATGATTGGTAAAGCCCATCTCCTTGGTTTACACTTCGATAGAGTTCGCAAGCAATAGGAGACTTCAGACTGCCATCTAGAAAACTCAGCTATCATAGCACTCTGGAGACCAGCTTTCAGCTTCATTCCTTGCCTGATTATGCAAGGTAGTAAAACCAGAAATAATCTGAAGCTGAGATGATATTCGATATAATTATAAATGCTGTCTTTCCTGAAAAAGGAAATGGGTCACCTGATGCCTTCCACCAAATTGCAAAAAACATAGAGAAGTCCCGTCTCGAATGTTACCTGTTGGGTGCACATATACACATCACATGAACAAAATCCATACATCTTCCCACCACAGCACCACAGCCACGAACCGAGCATATCACAGATGGTACTTTCACACTGGTTATGAGATAGACTGCTTACGCCCCATAACGCAAAACCTTTGCGAATCTCCGCAACAAGCCCTTTCTGGCAGTAACAGTTCCAAAGAAAACCGAAGTGAGTTTGCAGATAGGTAAGTAACTCAAAACCACAAACTGGAATTTAAGGCAGGATTTGATCGTGAGACTCTGAGGTACAGCACTCTGCCGCCCCTGAGACCTAGGCAGTGAAACTAAGGTGAGCCTTGTTTCTTTTTGGATTAGCAGTTTTTAAGAGAAACTCCAGGTGCTGAAGGGAGCCATTTCAAGAGCCACCGCTGAGTGCCTGAAGGACTTGGCATGTTCACTTTTGAAAGAACCAATATTGTGACCACAGGTGGGCAATAGTGAGACAATCACTTTCTAAAATACATCATTTTAAAAACAAGAATAGAAACATCAGTCTGGCATCATGACAAAAGTGCTCTTTGGGGAATAATTATATGGATTCTTCCTATCCTACAGTTTCATTTTAGAGTGGGCCAAATCCCCAGCTGGTTTAGATCAGCCGCTGATTTACTCCAGCTAAAGACCTGGCCTGGTATTTAATTTCTATTATTACCTTATCTTTTACAGTCCCCACTGTCCTAATTTATCATCTGTGTTAGAAACGGCAGGAGTACAGTAAGGGGTAACCATGAACAAAGGAGCAAAGACAGGGAAAACCTAAGATTAGAGCAGAGCCACGTCACGAGCTCTTCGGTACCCTCATCTGTCCATTTTGCTAGATCACGGGACTCAAATATAGTTGAATCATATGTAAAGACATGGAGACAGAGGAGGCGGTGAGAAGACAGTCAGAGGCAGAAATCAGACACGAGGAGGGTTTTGAAGTCGTTACAAGGAGGAGACGTAGGAGGCCAACAGGAGAGAAGATGAAGGTGGTGGTGGAGGAGGTTGGCCTGTGCAGAAGCAGCAGCAGAAAGAACATAAGCTGCTGCAGGGGGTCAACAGTTTGGGGGATGCTGGAGCGCAAAGGCACAGGGAGAGGATGGTCAAACAGCTTCAAGCTTCACAGTTTGGCAACAAGAGCTGTCATGAGGTGTGGGCAGGGCTGGTCTGGGAGCTGGGCAGATCCTCTGTTCCTGTTTTCACTGTGGGTTTGACAAGCTGTACCTACCCAACTGGGAATCCAACACCACGTAACCCTGGGTGAGCAAAGAAAACTACTGCAAAGGAGTAAGAATAATTAACAGGGCTTCCTCCTTCCCGTTAGACTATAGCACACGGAGCTGGAATAGACTCTGAATTCAGGAGGAGGTGTTCCAGAGAGAAGTGAAGTAATACGCTATTGCGTGTCTTCCCAGAAGTAGCCTTTTCTCATGCCCCTTTTCCCCACAAAAGGGCACCTGCAGCTGCAAAGCCTGCCCTGAGCTGGCTCTGCCAGTTTCTATCTGTTCTGTTAGCCTCCAAGGTTTTTAAATCAAATATTTTGTGAGAGATTAGTGTTGAAAAGAAACAAACACTCGCTAAGCAGCAACAGGTAACACCCTTCAAGGCAACGCAGAGCGATTTCTTAAAGCCATATGGCATGTGCCTCATTTGCCCCGCACAATTTAGCTGTGAGTAGCAGCGCCCGTATCTCACGGTGTATCGGCTGCGCTGCTTAGAGAAACGAGAGAGAGAAGGCAGGCATCTCTTCGGGGCAATTCAGCATCTCTCTCGGTACAGCCACTTAGGGCTACCTGGTATCACCGTAGGGTGAAGTAATGTGGTTGAACACTGACTACTCTAGGCCCCGGGCCCATGGAGGATGATCATGGTAAGATGCAAACCTCCGGGAATGGCCATCAGCACTGTAGCTGGGCACTGAAGGGAAAAGGTCAGGCATTGAGCCACGGACTCTGCTCAAAGGACATGCTGCTCTGTCTGTAGGGAAGCGTCCTAATGATGAAAGAGCCGAGTAGCAAGAAGAATTGGGAACAGCAACTTTCTCATGAAAACCATGTAGAAGAAAATTTACTCTTCCCAAACGGTACCTGCCTAGCGTCTGCTGTCTAGAGAAAAACATTTTAGGTCTTAGGCATAATTTTTTTCAGATGTTTTCACACCACGACGATTTAAATATTTTTCCGTGATCAGCTAAATACCTATTTGGGTAATGACAAATAGCTAATAGCTTCACTATAATAATCCATATATGAAAGCTGAGGTTACATCTTTCACTTAGTCAGAGAAACGCATTTTCCCGCCCCAGTTCCCATCACTGCTCCCATTAGTAGCAGACTAATAAAGATGCCCTGCAGCACCAGCCACCCTGTTAAGTAACAGGGTTGAATTTCCACCCATTTTTTCCAATGGAAGACTAGCAAGCATATACCTCTGCTGTCTACCTACTTTACAGGTGTCCCAGAGGACAAACAAATGTTATTATTATAAACTGCAGGTTCATACTTACTTAAATCTCATTTTTTACTTAAGTGCATCATCTTTTATGCTTGCTTTTAAGAAACAGAACCCTAATGTGCCACGTTCTATTTGGAGTGAGGAAGGAACAGCACAGGTGCAATGGAGACTGGATCTACCAGCTGAAATTCAAGTTTGTGCACTGTGATTGATTTGCCGTCACCGACAGGACCTAACAAAGAAAACACTGGCTCCTGTTCCAGAGTTGCACCTACTAAAGATCCATGCAATTATACAAAATTAATATCTCTTCATTTCTCTGGACAAAACTGCTGTTTCCCCAAGGCTGTATGTCAATCCATGTCCTACACATTTCCCAGGCAATGGAATATTGTCATGCAAATCTGACAGGCATAGTCCTTTGTGTGCCACAGATAAAATCTGCCCCTACATGTTGAAGATCAAATTCCACCAGCTAATATACACCTTTAGCCCTTCTGATTACACCAACACCCAACACCCCCAGGAGATGCAGCTCTCCTGCAGCCATCAGGCTCTCTCAAGAATGAACTACCTGCTCCAGCCACAGCTGGGGGAATGGTGCATCACCTCCTTCCCTCCTGATTTTTAAAATCAACTTTAATTGCAGCAAAACTCTCAGGCATGTGTGCCAGCAGTGCTGTGAAGCTCTAGACGACCATGTTCCAGAGTCAACTGCACGCAGCACTGGCGATACAAGTAAAATGGAAGGGTGGCTGACTACGAGCAGAAGCAATGTCTGACACCAAGTTGCTAATACCTGATAATTACAGAGGGAGGGTCAGAAGAAATCCAGAAAGGTATAAGGAGGAGGAGGAGGGGAGAAAAGAAAAAAAAAAAAAGAGAGAGAACTGAGAAAAGAATCTTGTCTCAATACAAAGTCATTATAGAGAATTAGTCCATTAGGATAACAGCTGTGCATTATGGGAAAGCTGAGTTCATTTGGCCTTTCTGGGGCTTCTGGAGGATATCTCTGCAGCTGAAGGAATGGCCTGTCCTCCACTGCAGCATCTCCTTTGGCCGAGACAGGAAAAGCAAACTCTGACTTCAGCTTGAGCCTTTTCCAGCACACTTTACATAAAAGAAGTATAACTAAGGTACATGGCTCTGAGAGCAGCAGGATTAACATGGGTTACGCTGGTTGAGCACTGAGAGGTGAAAGAAATATTTGACCTGTTTTTCTCCCCCATGTATGCTACAAGCCATAAACTATGTAAGCCGCAAGCACCATGGGATTCAGACTTTGGAATCCTAGATGATTATGTTTATTCTCTTTTTGGACCTTTTGTTTTTATTTTTTTCACCAAATCTAAATAGAAATTGATGTTTAACTCCAGGAGCACTTGAGGACACCTTATGAAGGCTATAGTCTGCTACTGTTCCCAGAACAACATATTTCAAGGAGGGAACAAAATAATCAATGAGGCAGCATGACATGAGACAGTCTGGAGGCCCCACGCTTGGTTTAGTGTTCATGACAACAATAATTAGCCAGGATTAATCATCATAATGGTTTTTAAAATTTAACTTGAAAGTGGAAACCAGTTAGCTCAGGAATCTTGCCACCAGAATTTTGGCTCCAGTGCAGTCCACAGTGATCACAACTGAAAGCCTCAACTCTTTTATTAATCGTCAATGGTTTAAATAAAATGAGTTGGAGAGACACCAGTGATTCATAAGAGATCAGCATCCCTACGACCCATATATATTTTTCACAATGGCATTTTCCACAGAAATCACCAATTGGCCTGGAAACTTAGTCTTGCCTCCACCCATACCAGCAAACTCACTTGGCAAATACATCCTCAGCTGTACTAATCTTGACTGAGGGAGAAGACTTTGAAAATGCTCATGTCTGATAACCAAGGAACCAGTCATGCACATACCGGAAAAGAAAACCAAAGTTGTTTCCTCCAGTCATTTATACGGCCTTGACCCTGCACCATGAAAGTCAAGGGGAGCCTTACTTGTCTTCAATGAATGCAGGATCAAGCAGTTACAAACTTAAAGCAGTTAAAACTTAACATGATAAAGGCCCATTTGGCAACAATCCATTTTATTGAAATCAAAATTGCTCAAAGGCTTAAAATGTCATACTTGAAACTAAAGATCAGTATGGAAAGGTATATCTCAGAGTGAGAAATGCATACAGCTTTGCCCTGCTCCATCATGGTTCAATGAACTAAATATAAGCCATTGTTTACCACAGTAAAAAATTCCTAGAAAATGCAATATGCCCATCTCTCAGGTAGGTCTTGGTCACCACAGAAGCAGGACACATCCTCTTCTCAGTTCTACTGAGATAAGTCAGGAGTAACATAACTGAAGCAAAGGTCATTTACAACTGATTTAGGCAAGATCGCAATCAGGCCCACAAAAGATTTGCTTAACTGATGGTCAAAGGGCAACTGTTTGACTGCCGGATAGCAACTTTTACTTCTAGGGGAAATTAACCAGTTTAGACAAGTGCGAACAACCAGAATCCAAATACAAGGTATGTTTTTGGCTATTAATATACCCATAGAACCAAGATCTTAACGTAAAAAGGAATTAAACTGCTAAACATTTCTCATTTACTTTCATGGCTTCATGGAGGTTAGATGAAGACACTACCTGATTTTATTACAGAAGCACATGTGCCATTCCAGTGTCCAGCATCACATTCATTACACAATATTCCCCTGTTAGGACAGACTGCCAAAGCCCAGCCCTCATGGATATGGGGTATGGAAGTGCCGTGTTGCTCAATAGCTAGAAATGGCTCTTCCAGTTATGCTTCCTGAGCTAACCTATTAATCACGGTGTACAACAGACACAGGCCAAACCAGAAGCCAATTTTAATGCCATCACCTGAGAACAAATGATTATGGAAAAAAAGCCAGACCATTCTACGAGCTCTTAAGTCAGAGTCTGCAGACCAGAAAGCTAACAAATGCTAGATGAAAAACTAGCAAAAATGAGGGTTACTTTTATCTTCGAACAGACAGGCCACAAATGATGGTGTTGAACAATCCCTTGCCCAGTGATCTGAACAACCCGAATATGGTCTGAGGATCTCAAGTCCCTAAATTTCAATTTTAAGGTCCCAAGGCAATGTTTCAAATTTTACTCTATTTCCCATATTTAGCTTGGTTTCAGCCAGTAAAACCAAATCTTGAAAAAATGTTCTGCTTTTTCCTATCCCACACCTATTAATTTAAACACGTAAAAAGAAATTTCAAAAAGAATCAAGCAACTGACTGTTCCTGTAATAGATTAATTCATCAGGGAACATTCAGGTTTCCCAGCCTAAGAAACAAAAGTACCCCGCAAACATTCACGGGAGCAAACAGCAAAGGGCCAGCTGAGATTTGTTCCTGTGAAACTTCATAGCTGAAGCTGCACCAGGCTGCCTTGCCAACAAAGTCCAGGTGTAGCCCATATGAGCTGACAAAAAAAGGATTCTTAGGAGCACAATCTCATTTCTATGTGCACAATACATCCATGACAAGGTGCACTTGAGCATCTGGAACTCACCACTCTGTTCTGGAGTGGTTCTTAACTAATGTCTGAGAGATTTATGCTGCCAGGTAGCCACCACTAAGCTGCTCTCATGAGTTCCAGAGGATTTGTATGCCACTGAAACGCATGGATGTGCAGCACCAGCTACTTGTTTAAGAGGCTTTAGTGATAAAAGCCAGGCTGGCCAGCCGCATACTGTAAGAGGTTCATAATTAGACAGGATCTCCAGTCAATGACTTGGAAGAGCCTTTCATTTGTATAGTTCAGGGAGTATCTGGGACAGAGGATACTGCAATGAGCTGAGTGGCAGCATGTGGATCACTAACATCTATGGGACCGGATCAACACTGCACAACTGCCTAAGTCACCCTCGGCCTCAGCTATTAGAGGCTGTTTCCTGAAATGGGAGCATCCAATTTCTTCACCCGTTGACACCATGAAATTAGGCATGAGGTTTAGAGCTAAGCAGCAAATATCTGCTTTCAAGTGGGCCATTGGTTTCTGCGTCACCCAGTGCAAAACTGGGTCAGACCTGAACACACGACCAGCTGGATTTTTGCAGGAGGCTAAAGCATTTCACCAGTTGAGGCCCTGGAATATCCAAAAGAGAGGTTTAGTTTATATTTCATTACAATGAGTGTTTCCTTCACTCCACAAGGAGTTACACACATAGCTTTCGGGTCAACTGATCAACAATTTCCCTCTGAGGATTAAACTTTCCTGCTTCCTACAGTTACAGTCTTTGGTTGAATTCTCTTTCCCGGGTAGTTATCTTTGTGCAGCCCTTGCTTTTCCCCCATCCGTCCTGATGTAGCTTCTTATGCACGAATTCCTGCTGACACAGCCTCACTGCTCCTCCACCGGGCAGCTCCATTTGCCTGAGCAGTGTCACGGTAAGAAACGACAACAGTGTTTCCTGCTACTTCTCTGGGTCCCACCAATGTCCTGCTGTTTGCCCTGTCACTTGTACTCTTCGGTGTCCGGAAGAGCATTTGTCTTCTGTTTGCTTCCCTCCAGATTGGAACATCACACCAGGCAGCTGAGATGGCAAAAGTCTGTCTTACTCTGAACAGTCTCTGGGGACTTTTTCTCCCCTTGGGACTTTATCCCGAGCTGTATTTTCACTATTTTGTGTTCCAGAGCAGCACAGCTAAATGACCTATCTTAGATTGGAAGTCCCAGGGGCATACGAACGGCCACACAAGACCAAAGGTCCCTGTGACGCTGTACCCCACGTGCAGCGGTGGCACCCAGAAGGGGTCCAGGGAAGGCAGCTGCTGATACCTCCCCAGAGCCTTCTGCCTTCCTGGCCTGGAAGTGGTGACTTCATATTTAATAATAATTCCCAGCAGACTTTTCCTCCTTGACCATCTCCAACTGCTGCATGAACGCAGAAGATGTTGCTCTTAATTGTACAAGAGAGCACACACCAGGACCATGACAAGACTGTGGGAACACAAACCTCTCGTGGGAACACAAGTGGCTGCTGTAAGGGCACTCCCTTCCTGCAGCACAAAACAAGTGACCTCTCTTTTATCCACCGCTATCTCATTTCATTCCCTGCCACCAAGTCTGCATTTTATTAAAGCAGCAGAAGAAACTTGTCAGCCTTCTCTACTTGAGGACTACTCCACGTAAGAAGGAAAGCTACAGGGTTTTATTTTAACTCTTATTTTAAATGACAGTCTTCCAGGTATAAACACAGCTGCCTGCACTAACACTGAAATTCACTTATATTAGATTAAACAAATAGCCAAGATCAAACTACTACTAGGCACTTCAAGCCTGAGCAAGTAATGTCTTATTTAAATGAATCACTGGGTCATTTTAATCAGTTAAATGGCTTAGCACAGGAATGCCTGCCGTTCCTTTTGGCTTCAGGAGCTTCCCTACCTGCACTCATCGCTACCAAAATAATCCCTCCGCTCCACCCAGCTATTAGGCCCTAATTCATCAAAATCCTTGAACCAGAAAGTGAACTTTCAGTGGGTGAGAAGCCCCTTTAACACTGAAGGATGACTCATGGTCTTAAACCTGTGCTGCTGGCTTTGTATCCTTGGTCATTGATAGGCAATTTTAATGAGGCAGACAAAAGTTATTCAAAGCATTGAATAATTCTCAATACATGATCTCAATACATGATTGCTGACGTATTATACTGGCACTTCCGTAATGAAAAAAAAAAAAACAAAACCAGCCTAGAACAAATATATTTGAAACACTACGGGTTTATTAATTCACTGCCTGCTACTTTATCTTACCATGGGATAAGCTGGAGCAGAGGTGTAAGGAGTAATCTCAGCTTCTGTTATTAAACTGTCTAGAAGTGGAAATGTCCCAGAGGAGGGCACTTCATTCCCCGCACACATTTATATATACACACACCTTATGTGGCATGTGTTCAGGGCCTCTCTAGCTCTGTTCACAAACGGGATGTTCTCACAACCATGAAGATTTGGCCTCTTCCTAATTCAGGTCATTTTATTTGTACGTCCCTCAAACTTGTAAAGGTCTTTGCTCCATCTGGGAGAAGTTGTGGAGAAAGGGACAAAAAGGAGCTCCAGAATGAAAGCCACCAGGTAAGGGATGAAACAAAAGAGGATGTGCCTTTCTTTTCTTCTGTGGAGAGTTTCACGATGGTTTTTATTTTGTCAATCATCTCTAGCCCTGAAAGAGCAAAGAACTCATTCATCCGAAGACATAACACTACTGAAAATATAACTGATAGAGATCGGAAATATGTGAATTACAATATTGGATACACATTTGAGAGCTTCTTTTGGGGATGGAAGGCCATAAGGACCTTTAAGGTACCTGAATTTTAAAAATATCTAATATCTCCCTTCCTCAACCCTTAGCTAAGGTTTCCACAACCATAGCCTCCATGATGACAGAGGATTCAAGGTGCACAAAGGTATCCGCAGGGGGATGAATCTCGGCAGGAGCATGGCCGCTGATATCTGAGACAACGGAAAAGGTTCTAGAAATAGATTTTTTTGGAACTAGTCTATATTCAATGCAAAAAAATGCATAAAGGAGGAAAAGTACAACAGAACAAAGTGAGATTTCTATGAAATAATTCTAACAGAGATCCAAAAGACGTTTCTGATTTCCTGCATGGCCTCCGTCAGGACACTTCCCTCACCCTGCTTCCCATCATTAAAACCAAGGGAAAGGCATAACACAAGTGCGAAGAATTTTTCAGTCGTTAATGCTGGTTAGGTCTGAATTCCTTCCCTTTCAGGAAGAAGCGAGCTGTGGAAAAGCTGTGGAAAAGAGGGTTATATTTTAATCACATTTAAAAAAGAAAAGGGCAGGCGGGCTATCTATTCAGTGGGAATCCAACAAAAAAACAATTGTCTTACAAGGGCAATTGAAAATCAAAGTGAATGGGTATTTATAGCAACTGAACTGTTTAAAACAACAAACTGAAACTGCAGCACCAACTACTTCACAAAGTCATATTCTTGAAGAAGAGGAAAAAAAAAGATCAAAGATCTGCAGGCAGCCAGCTCTGCATACAAGTGGCTTTATCAGCTCTTGGCTGTGTTAAAGAGAGTCAGGCATCCTGAAAGAGAAAACATTTAATGAGGTGATGAACAACACTTTCTTGGCCTTAATTATAAGGATAGGACTAAGCAACAATAATTGCAGGATAAATTATTGTCAAGAGATATTTCCAAACAACAACCAAAAACCCCATGTCATTATCAAACAATTATTTTAAGTCTCATTTACATATAAAAAAGAATAAATGGAATAGTCCTCTTTTTCTTTTCCATTTGTGGGGGTGGTGGAAATTTTCAGGGTGGTGCATGGGAATTAGACGCACTACACCCAATATTGCTAATGACAGATTAATTCTCTGCAGATCACTCTGGGAATTGTACATTTGTATCCAAGGGCAGAATTCAACCCAAGAAAAACTCAAACCTCTGTGATGTGCCCCCAAAGAATCACGCGTATTTAATAATAGGAACAGAAGACCAACTTCCTCGCAAAGTATCATTTGAACTAAGCGGCAGAAAAGTTCCATTTAGGACAGAGAGAATTAAGCTTTAGGTGTTGTAAAGTAGTGCACATAAGCTACTCAGCCCTTATCAGATGAGCCTTTTAAAAGCTCACATGAAGAAATGAGATGTATACAGTAGCCTTGAGTCAAACAGGCTTTCAGGAGCCAACAAGTGTATGTCATACGAATGGAGACAAAATGAGATCATGGCAATTGCTCTCGGGCATTTATCTCAACACTGCTTTGTGCCTGCAGATCCCAAGCTGTGGAAGACCAGGAGGCTTTTGGCATTAGGAGTGGTGCAGAGCCAGGTCGTCTACTTTCCCACATTAGCAAATGGAGCAAAGTATCAGGCAGATTTTCAAAATGGTTCTTGCTTAGCTATTAAAATAAACAGTCACACTTTCAAAAGCCTTCCGAAGATACTAGTTGCCATTGGTTTCTGAACTTCTGTTTGTTTAATCCAGCTGCGTGTGGCTTAAATTTGCCATTGCCAACTAGTGATTCTGGGTGGCTAAACCAGAGATCTGATGAAGAGATGGACTTTTTTTCCAAAGTTAGGGGGGTTTATATCCCTGAAAATATGGTCCCTTAAAACTGTTTTTAGTTATTCCTCCAAAAATTGATTGTACCAAAGAACTGACTGCTTTGGAAAACCACACTCTTTCTCTCATGTATATGATCATTGAGGTCCCTTCCAACCTGGTATTCTGTGATTCTATGACTCTATGTACATAAGAGAAATTAAATATATACAGTGGTTGTGAAAACAGTATCTACAAGGAAACCAAATAAAATAAAGTGATAGTATTTGAATGTCTTTCCTGTATGCAGGTCTTTTGGCAAGTAACCTACCCGCAAACAGTGATGATCAGTTATGCCTAGAACAGACCAGCATATTATCATATGAATATACACAATAAGAAATCTCATTTCTTTCACAAAAAAGAATTAAATAAAGCTGGGTACCACCAATGCTTTTTCTTTAGTTTCATCCAGACAATAGGGACAGTGATAAATATTATTGTTCAAGGAAAGCTTACTTATTTTTTCCTTTTTTCAAAACTCTGATAAATTTGTCAAACTACTTGAAACATGCAACACATTTCTCCAGAAAACAGGAATTCATCACTGTCTTTACTCTTGCTACCATAAAATTATGACAGTAAAAACACCATTTGGGCAACACAGGCTCTATTTCATGCCTGTTTTATCAGGTACTAGAGCTACAAAACCTGATCTTCAAACAGGATAGAGACAAACTTTTTAGGCATTTCACCCATTAGCTTACAAAATGCAAAATCCACTGCATAAATTAGACAAGTAGCTTTCAGCTTATATGTCAGAGAAATTTTGAGGTCCATAGGCTACTCCAAAGGAATCTACAGAGAAATCTGGCAAGAGTAGTATGCAACAGGCTTACATTTGCTGTATTTCAGTCTATCAGATCTACAGGAAAGGCTCCATTACTTTAAAAACCTTCTCAACCACACGGTCTCGGCTCACAGCACACATAAATGAGTGTATAAAGTGCAAACAATTAAGAAAAAAGTCCTGAGATTATATAAACACAGAGAGAGCTACAAGGTAATAAGAGCCAGGCAGGTTAATCAAAAGTTCAGTAAATTCCAAGATTCTGGCCAAATCAGTGGGATATAATTCAGACCCTAGATACTAACTACTTAAGACTGGGATTATTTTAGTGACAAGGACAGAATAAAAATGTGGTTTTTTCTACTTCTTTGCTTACTGACATGAGACAGCACACTAGCTGCTTCATTTCTGCCCTTATTGTGCTTATTGTAAATTAAAGCCTTGGCTCGCAAAATACAGAGAAAAGCACAGTTCTTATTTCAAAAGCTCCCTCTAGCTTTTCCTAACTGTTTGTAACCAGAATTTTCCTGATGATCTGCTAGAAAAAGCAGCTTAGAGTCAAAGGTGGTCTCATCAGTCTTAGAGAAACACAAGCGCATATTGTATAACCAATTTCAAGTAGGTTTTTAATTTGTAAAAGCCACACAGTTAATACGACGTTAAAAACCCACCCCCTTCTTTTGATTCAAGATCAAAGAGATTTTTAGAAAAGTGACATAACCCTTAGATGTCCCAGAAAACCACATTTGCCACAATTAACCAGCTCCAGTCTCCAAGCCTCGTACACACAGAGGAGCTGGAACAGCGCGTTCAGAGCAGCGCAGTTTTATTGCAGTTGTGGGCACATTTGGAATAAACAAGCACAGGTCAAGCTCCCCACGGCTTCCTTCCAGCCTATGACAACCAGGGCAGACGGTCAAAGAGAGCCCAAAATGACTGATCTGGGGTTGCATCACCAGGTCTTCAAGGTGGTGTAAATCAGCATAGCTCTACTGAACTCGCTGCGGTCGCATTGATTCATACCGGCGAGAATCTGATCCATCAATTCTAAACACGGTGGAGTTCAGTGACACTGCACAGGTGAAGCACTCAGATGCACGTGATACAGATGCTTGTTTTCATCCAGGGACAAAATAAAGAGTCTGGTGACTGCCCCGAGGTCTGAGATAGTAGAACAGAAATAAATACAAGAAAATGACTGAGAGTCTATAGAAAGAGAAATTAAGGGGATAGGAAGTTAGAAGCTGGGATCTACACGCAGGCTACCCCAGCGTACTTTCAGCCAGAAGGCTATATCAGAAATTCTGCATGCAATGTCTTCCAATAAAACTCGACCTAAGATGGTTGAACAAGGCACCTGGTTTCAGAGATACCTCAGGTCTACTCAGTCTTTACTGCAAAACTGTTAGAGGAGAAAGAGATGCCACCACATGTATTCCAGAAAGGCGAAACGAGAAACCCATTAAATATACAGCACGTAAGTAATGTAAACAGACGAAGATGACAAGTAATCTTCCATGAATATGGATAACTCCTATGAGAGGAAGGTGATGCTTTAAAATTACCTTCACTTGAAAAAAACAGTTTGCAGTGGATTATGCATCACAGCTGCGTTTAAAACACAAAGGCTGGCTTTAGCAGCAATGGCAGCATGTCAGCAGAACACTGGAAGACACTGCAAGCGCGGAAGAAGCGCGCAATACGAATGCACATCTAACATTGCCCATAGCTTCCAGGGCAAATCAGCACAACGAACAGTCACATTCACTGCTTTTCCCGGGCGGAATCTCAGCACATACAGCACACTGGGAGAGCACGCACGTGAGCATCTATCATGGACATCGGTCCTGACGTTGCCAGTGCAAACTGGGTAGGAGCCTCAGTCCTGCTGATAATTCCCTTTTATCTTCAGCAATAGAGCACATGCTTTTAGAGCTTGAACGCCAAAGTCCAGCTCCACTTTTATGGGCATATGAATAGGAAAGGTTATGGCTACTTAGAAACCATATACCTAATCTTCTATAGTACCCCTCCGTTCCTGCAGCACATACATTCCTCACTATAGATACTAGATCAAATAAAGACATATGAATTCCAGCAGGTACTACTGCCCACTCAACCACCACCCAGGGAGTGGACTAGAAACACAAATACCTTTAGAAGTAAATGGAAATGAGGGGGAATTTCAGTCATTTTGCAGTTTATCATCAGAGGAACTATGGACCACACTTTGTGAAATGCTGATATAGATGAGTAGCAAATAATGCACAATCTTGAATATTCTTTTTATATATTTTAACTGCATTCTATCTTTACACACATTTTCAGAGATCTAAGATTTCCCAGCATTAAAGTGCTCTGTGTGCTATAGGAAGGGATAAAAAGACACATTATAAGTTTAAAAACTGAGAATTTCATGGGAGAGTTAAAATTGTCACTAAGGGCACACCAGAAAGAATTACTGATTTTTCAGACTGCTCTAACATCAAAGGATTAAATAAGAAAACCCAAGTCTTTTATAAACTCAAGCAAACGTACAGACAATGTCAAAGCTATTTGGTCACAAATTGGAGCCATCATTTTCACTTTGAAGGCTTGCACAAGAAGCTATTCTGCACTGGAACTGCCACAAAAATTGAAGGGAGAAAATGAATGGGACAAGGGAAATATGGACTTACGGTTCTGCAACAGGGTAAAGTGCTATGCAGAAGCAATATTTATATGA
The DNA here is from genome assembly GCA_013397275.1 of Burhinus bistriatus. Lineage (NCBI taxonomy): Eukaryota > Metazoa > Chordata > Aves > Charadriiformes > Burhinidae > Burhinus > Burhinus bistriatus. The sequence continues at coordinate 205,082 of VYXH01005096.1, read as the reverse complement.
GACATCAGAATGCTAAAGACTTTACTGTTGCCCATCACTGACTGTGATATATGGGTTGTGGTTGTCACACATACAGAAGGACAAACCTGAATTGGATTGTCCTCTGCAGAATGAAACTGTTTGTCCCTTACAAGAAATTACAGCTCCTACTCATTATCACTGGAGTGATCTCAAACTCCTCTTTGCTCAGTGTTCCTGTGTATATGTGTGGATGCAGGACAGGGTCCATCACCTAATAGAGCTGGTAATAAAGCACAAATTATGAAAACACCAAGTCCATATTCTGCAACATGCAGAGAACTGAAACCAAACCGAGCAGCAGGCCAACAATCAAAGCAGATGAGACAGCCTCAGTTTTCCTTGACTTTGTCAATTGTTCTAAGCAGAGATTTGTATCAAGACCACCTGCCAGCCCAAATTCAGTGGGCTGACTTGGAAAGAAAGCTCTGAGATACCTAGCTGGGACAGATTCAGACCTCCAGCTTCTGCAAGATGACCTATATCAACAACCTCCACCTATATCTCTCAGTCTTCACTGTATTCATAGCATCTTACATCGTTTTGTCCCCGTATGTCACACTTAGTATTGTAATTTTTCTAATAATTCATAACCATGAAGACAGCAAAAGCTCTGATGGAAGTGAGGAGATGGAAAAGGACACTCCTTCTCTCAGTTCGATAGCACTGACAAACATCAGCCATAGGAGTGCCATGGAATGGGCCATCAGCAGGTGTAAGTAACCACAAATCTCTGCCACCTGACACCGAAACTCAGTATCAAACCCATCTGTACACACACACACACACAAATATCCAGCATATTCTTTCTGAACTAGAGAAAGCAGTGGGTCCATTTAACTGATTATATTCCTGAGAAGTCTCCCAGCATTGGCCTTTTAATGGCTTCCTCTCTAAAAATGTTTGTTGCATGTATATATTTCCATTTTCCTTGAGATTTCAAAAGAGTTGGCATTGTTAACTTAGAATATTGCTAGTTAATTGTTGGCAAGAAAAGACAAATTATGAGCAGGGGAACTGTTCCGGGAGGATTTAGTGTATTTGAATAATTTAGACCCCTACCGTTAACGTGACAGGATTGTTTTTCTCTTGCAGTAGCCTGCTGCTACAAGAATTAAAACTGTCGTGGCAGGCTAGAGCCTGGGTTAGGCCTTAGTAATGAGCTTTATCAGTCAATAAATGATTTTATGCAGCAAATTAAACTGTAAATTTTGTTTAGGTGGTAAATATTTAGAGAATAAAGATATCCAGCTAATGAGGAGGACTGGGTGGGGAAAAAATGTAATGCAAATGTCAATCCTTTAAATCTTTGGTAGACTAAAGCTTTGCAGAAAGTTTACTGCTACTGCCTTCTATTTTTTCTTAACTTTTTTTTTTCCCCCTTTGTAAACGGCAAAGTATCTCAACTGTATTTACAAATGCTAGAGAAGGAGGGAAAGACTTTTGCGGGGTATTGCACGAGCCACAATTCCATGCGCTCACTCGGCTCATGGACCGAAGCATCAAACAGCCTCATGTTGAACGCACTTGTGCAAGAGAGGCATCCTACGTGTTGGAGGCACAATGGACAAGCACAGCAAGTTTGATACGAGGTGAGTTCCCCAGGGCAAGTGGACGTTTACAACTTGCCCCTGGCTCTAGTCTCTACCTCTAAACACAGCTTACACGAAAAGATCTGTCTGGTTCTCAACTTGTAGCAAGAGAGCGAAGCAGCAACCAGCAGAGGCAATCGGTTTAAAACATTCCCCTTTCAAACAGGAGACTACTTCTGACAAGACGACCTGTCAGCTCTGGAGCTTCCTTCTCCCTTATGGCTCACCCAGATCCCGCACTGCTCTGTGGCCCACCCTTGAGGGCATGTACGTGGAAAGGGATTCTGAGAACATCAATCAATCAACAGGAGGAATATGGTTTTAAAAGGCACATCTGGATTAACATGGATGAAAGTGCCCTGTAACAAATAAGTCGGATTTGTTCAAAGGTCAGGTGATTAGCAACATGCTGCTTCAAAAGCAGACAGGGAAACAGTCTACCAAAAAGCTGGTTTCCAAGATGAGTCCTTGACTTCCAGCTATGCTCCAAGGACTATTCTTTCTCCAGGGACGATCTGGAAAACTTACTAATCTTGGCAAGGGCATTTATTACCAAGATGAAAATTTTGCATGTAAATTTTTTACTATGGCCCAAAAGTCAGCTTTCAGAGGAAAAAAGTATGGGAAAAAATGTCAGTCAGCTCCATAAAGAATTGCTGGAACTCATCCTAAAGCTAGGAGTGTTAACCTTGCTGTCCTTTATCAGTTCCTAAGAGTAGTAGCAATTTTTTTTTATTTCTGCTGGATCTGTTATTCTATACTTTCTGACAAGGAAAATACACGCAGCCCCTGACAGAATCAGTGAAACAATGGCTTTATTTATGCCTTCCAGGTGACCCTGCCAGATGGTAAAATCTCACACAAACAAAGCCAGAAGTGCCTGCACACTACGTAGGGCTGACACAGAACCTACTCCAAGATGGGGAAACCATCTCCTTTCGTGAGAGTCACAAGACAACCAAGAATCGATGCCAGAAACTCCACTTTGAGCCAGTTCCAGGCTCAGACACAGTGCAGTTCACCGTGACAACACGCAGAGAAACCCTCAACTCCTGCAGAGACCCCAGGTGTGTCCCTGCACTGAGGGAGCTCCTTGCTGGTGCTCAGGTCAAGGTTAGCCTGGACATTTTAGACACCAGTTGACAAGGCACAGAGCAAAGGTTTTCCACCGAAGCAGTCGACTGCACAAGGCTTTAAAGCAAAATTTGAAAAGGACGCAGCTACATATTGAAAGGAAATTGAGCCACAGAATATCCTAGTAAAACTCAGTTGGACCCACACATTGTACACTCCAAACAATATGCTATTAAGTGCAATAAATCCAAACAGCACCCTGGAGATTTGCTTGGAAGATCAGAATATATATTGTGGATATAGTATGGAAGCCTGTTTTTAACATGAAATCTATTCAATTGCAAGCTGTTGATGTTAACCGTTTCTTGAAAGACCCAATATACTAATGCAGTTTATTTACACGGCAGAGAACGAAACTTCATGTATCACCTTCTCCGTGCCTTTCTTTGATTAGATTGCCTCAGTTTAATTACTAAATTCTGTTAAAGGACTTTCAGCACAGATGTAATTTCATGCAGGTGTTACCTGGTGTAATGAAACCAGATGTTTCCATCGCAATAGGCCTCCCTCATTTGAGATGTGTGTGCTGCAATAGCCTGATTTGTATATCCATCAGTTCAAACTGGAAAAAAAAAAGAAGTTAGGGGTGTTAGGCAAGATCAGATTTTGAGTATAGAATGGGTAGTGCCACCTGTTGTCTCCTGTTACGTGCAAAAGTCTTCCACTGGTATGTAACTCTACTTCTAAATAACTTCCCTTGTTGCTCCTATTTTGATTAATTCAGCAGGCTGGCCACTTTGGCAAAGTATTTAGGAATCCGATGTACAGAGGCATGGGCTTATACACAGAAAAGGCAAGGCTGTTCTTCACTGCGCACAATCTTTTTATTGATATTTTACCTCATGTATTTCGTATAATCCACGAAGCTTTCTAACCAGTTTATACAACGGACTTGAAAGTTCTTGGCTGGTTACAGAATGAAACAAAACATATTTATTGAGGTATATCAGTAGCACTTAGAAAAACCCCAAACTTAAAACTCTTCTGTTTTCAAATAACTCCAATAGCTTTTGAATATCCAAAGGTTTCTACAGGAAACCTAGTAGGAAGTTATTGTCTCGGCTGTCTTAGAGTTGATATTATGGCAAAAGAAAGAGAAAACTGAGCAGTCACAATGATGTTCACGAGAATTACATGATCAGATCTGTCACTTATTAGCTCACAGATTTGGGGCATGCAGTTTACATTTCCTGTTAAAAAAACAGTAAATTATATTAAACTTGCCACTGTTTTAAATATAAAAGAAGTAAATACTCCCTGCACGCAAAATTTCACGGAAATCTACTTTTTGCACTTGGTTCCTCACAAGTTGTCTTAGCAACACAGCCTCCTCGTTTTCCATCAGACACATTATCATTAGTGCTGTTTACTTTTATTTTCATTATTGTAAAATCATGGCTGGTCAAATGACAGACCAAAGGCTTAAAGTGACAGAAAGAAGCGCCACTGAGCAGCAACACAGAGAGAAGAATCAAGCCCATATCACACCTAAGCTGACAGCAATTCTGGAGTAGTTTCTGTAACACCCAAATTTTGAATTGCTTTTCTGATTCACCCAGTTCATCAAACGCATCATGGTCAGAGAAGTTGTTATGCATCAGCTGGCACCATCCCACGCTGGGGGAAAAACCTCCACCACCATGCAGACGGTAAAACCAGGGGAATTTGCATAGCAAATCTTTGCCAGTTCCAAACTGCCACGAAGGGGTTGTGATGAAATGTTCACATTTCGACCTAAAAGGAGCAAACCCAGCCCCAGCTGGCAGGGTAAGTGGCTCCAATTGGCAGTTCCAACATGAGCCTGAGTCAGAACCTCTTCACATTTCTCCCCATTGTTCTGTCAAGCCCTGATGCTGCACAGACGACACCAACCCAACCCCGGGACTCAAGCTCCTGGGACTGCAAAGCTCCGAACAATGAAGCACAAAGGGCCTATGGGCATTAACAGAAAGTTCACAAATAACAGCCAACAAGCAGTGGCACAAAAGGCTTGCCAACCAGACAGCTCAAAACGACCACGACACACATTCTTTGGGTTAGCTCTTTTAATATTAAAAACAAACAAATGGAGAAGATCAAAATATTCAGAAATTACGCTGCCCTCTCCTCCTCTTCCATCCGTATTCTCACACTAAGCTTTAATCCTTTTGGAAAGTACGCATGCATTTTGGTAGGCACACGAACAAGAGTTCGCAAGGTGGGGTCTTGAACTGTAGGACGACACACAGCAAAACCAGAGACTGCACAAGCACGCACAAGTACACGCGTGCGCACGCACACACAAAGACGTGTTATATTAACAGCCTCCAAATCTCCGTCTTTGCAATTGCCAAATTGAACAAATTCATTTTTATTTTGTGTTGTTTTCAGGTTTATTTAGGGGGGGCTGAGGAAAGGGAAGATATAGGCTAGTCAACTAAACTACTGTCTGCCCTCATTATTTCAATTCAGGGACTGACAGTACAAGACTTAATATTACAATAAAGCAAAACTGGTGTCAGCAAAAAAAAAGTTTCGATGACACACTGATATGGAACACTATGATACACTGGTAAAAACTATGTGAAAACCAGAAACACATAAGACTGCAATTTAATCTTTTTATTTGAAATATAAATATTGTTACTATCAAGCTTGACAGTATAGAAAATGTGTGCCCTGCAGCCTTCTGACAAAACAAAATTTATATTTAAAACTTCCTGAAATAATGCCTTTCATATGTGGAGTTTTGTCACATTGCAGCGGCTCTGAGCCTACCTTATGGTCCTGCACCTTTAATTATTTTATGCCTAGAAGACACATTTTAAATAGAAGAGGCGGGTTACAAGAGTTTTGACAGCTGTGGATGATTAAAATACTGACAACATGCACTATATAAAATTCCCTGAGGTTTTAGCTGGGTACTCACACGAAAGTTAGCGATTAGATTCCCTCCTCCCCCACCAAATCCCAACAGCATGAAATGTTCGTACCACTGGCCTGCTACCCCTTCCTCTTTAGGCAATGTAACCCTTTTTCTTTTCNTTTTTTTTTTTTTAAATAATATCTCAAGGCCACATACTTGAAAATTGGTCAACAAATTTGATTTAGTAATCTGTTCCCATTTAACAAATATGCAGCCAGGTTTCATGACCAGCTGTTCTGTATCATTGCATGAATGGCGGGATGGGAAACCGCTTAAAATGTATGAATGGTTTTAGGTTTTGTTTTCATGCCCCCCCTCCCCCTCCCCCCTTTACAAGAGTCTTACAGCTTGTGCTAATTTTCTGGCCTCTTGACCTACATGTTTGGGTTGTGCAAAATATTATATTATGAGAGAAAAAAGAGTGCTCCCTAGTTCAGAAAAACACTGAAGTACATTCTTAACCTTACCTCTGCCAGCTGCCCCCTGACTTCGTACACTTGAGTTAGGGACATATTTGTGTACTTTGGTTAAACTGGGACTCTACCCTTCAAGTTCTTCGAATTAAAAGCCGTGTATGAAATAACATTAATTATACTGACTTTGAGCTGCGGCTACAACTATGTCAGTCTATCCCTCCGTTTATTACACTACTGGCTAAGGAGTCAAAGAAATCCTAGAAGAAGCAAATCACCTCCAAAGATACATGAGCAACTGCAGAGTCAGACTATCTGGAGGTGGGTCATAAGTTACTGCTTATTTTTACTATCTTCATTTTAATCTGTTTAGACACTTCAAAATGCAAGAAAAAACAAAGAAGGAAATCTTATCACCAAAGAGCAGACTTATCATTTGGACGTTCCTTTCAACCCCAGAAGAGAGGTTTGTGAAAAGGCAAAGATGGATTTGGGATAAACCAGTTTCCACACTGATGGTGGGAAAGCATATGCTCCTTCAGTCTCATGAAGCTCCCTGGCAGAGGTGAAGTTTAAGGATGGATGGGAAGGAACAAACTCAGTGCTCTAAATAAAGCAGAAATGATCCAGAGATACTTGCAAGCCAAGAAGCAAGAGAAACATTAAGGCTGATGTCATGGAAAATGCAGAAAGACACCCTCAAGTGCCATACAACATCAAGGGGGGTGGGGAGGGGGTGTGTGTGTGCAAAATCTCAGCAATTCGACTCAAATACTTCTTGAGCAGCTGTTCCACCAAAATCAGTACATTTTGTGATACTAAACATAGCACCTATTTGCCAAGTGGCAACTGAAGGAACCTGGTGGAACCTAGACTGTTAATTTGTGGAGTAGGACACACTTTTTTTTTTTTTCCCTCTGGATGCAATAACAACTTCCCTGTTGACTTCCATTCCTGAACACTACCAGCTACAGTGACATCTCAGTGAATCCAGGGGAGGGGTGAGCAGGAGCAACACCCTGCTGTGCTGTCCATGTCCTCACCCTACCACCATGCCCACCAGAGCGAGCCCCGGCTCAGCCCGTCCCTCTGCCGCCTGGCCTCTCCTTCAAAAGAAACTCGCACGCTCGGGTGGGATGGGAAATGGGTTGAACTCCTGGTTTGGGCAAGGAGAAGAACAGGTCTGTGGCACGCAGGATGCAGCACACCCACCCCGTGATCTAGATGCAGCTGTTGATACCACTGTATGGAGAACCGTGTGTCTTGCCATTCGGGGAATCTCTATCAGGGGAGTCGCGGGTGCTTTTTGTTTCTTCAGGAGCAGCAGAAAGCGACTTTGCTGTACAGAAGGCTGTGGGAATTGTTCAGTTTTCAAGCGCCCACTCTCCCACAAGGCACCCAAAATACTTGCAAATCTGTAATCTTTTTTGGTATTAATGATTATGTATATAACTTTGATCGCAGAGCTGTGTAGGCTGTGTAAATTTAATAATTCTGGTATTAACAAAGACAAGGAAAGGACAAGGTTCTTCTCCTTACAGTGCAGCACAAGTTGCTGAAGCAGAAGTACAATTGCAGAAACGGGAGCCAAAAATAGTTGAAGTATTTGATTAAAGAAGCACAAGGACACAATAAGAATTTATCAAATGCTCCTATTATGTTTGGCCAAGGTACAAAACACTCCTTTTAATCTTCAGTATTTGTAAACAGAATGTTGGATATCTTTTTCTCTATTAGAAATAAGGAAAGACTTTTCCTTCCTGGAAAAATCAGAAATTCACCAGTTATATACTGCAGGAATGAGCCACAACAACAGAATTTCACACAACAATACTGCACTTCCTAGGAAAACATTACTTACAGCAAAAGTATTTGGGAAATGATGCCTGTAAACAAGTGCCTTCAGCCGTGTGCCTTGAGGATTTCAAAGTGCATCAGACAAGCAAATCGGACCTTCTTCCTTCCTGCTCTTTCCCCACGTAAAAAAAAAAAAAAAAGAAAAACACCTAAAAAGTGAAAAATATCTAGGTGATTGGAGTGGCAGTGCCCACTGAAATCATCCAGGGTTTTTAACCTTCAAGCCAGTGAGAAATAAGCCAAGGATTCAGGGCCAAGGAACCAACTGTGCAAAAGACAGGCATCTATGCACCCCAATTACGTTGTCTACAAGGTGCTGGAAAAGCTGAAAGTGGGGAAGATGGGTGCTCCTCCACCCCTTTTCCACCACTCAGTCATGCCTGTGAAATCAGCAGCATCTGCTCATTTCCAGATCGTCGTCAGAAGACCAGTAACGTTGTCAATCGCTGCCCTTCAGCTAGCCAAGCACCTACTCACAACCTGAATTCCTCAGGGGCTCGGGGACTCTTTGCAAGAAGTGCCTGAGACTATCAGAAATTTGGGAGGATGTTTTTTTTTTTTAAAAAAAAATAATCAGGGAATATTTAAAGCATCCCCCTCACCCCACCCTTGGGAAAATGAGTTATTAAAAATGCTGGAATGCAATCTGTGTCAAAGGAGACATTACATCAGTCGCTCGTCCGCCTGCTTTTTGTTGTTGTTCAAGTTCTCAGTAAAGCAAAAGAATGAAATACATAACCTGGTGTCCTTGTCTTCAAACCTTCATTGTTATATATAGGATATCGCTGAGTATTTTATGGCTTCTGCTGTTTCCTCAATAGAAACTACCCGATACAGATGTTCCAGCATTGGTCTGTAAACCAGTGTCTATTAGAGCAGTTAAGCCACACAACTCAGCTCTTTCTAGCTTCCCAGTTTGCTACATATATCATACTGTAAATTATTGGTTGAATCATCACTTTCCAACTGATTTTGGATTTTCACAATGCACAGCCTCTAACGCACATGCTGATCTGTTCAAGGGCTGTCTCTCATTTTTCTTCGCACAAGTAGTTACAGCTTAGTATTTTTGTATCCAATTATGAAGAAAGATGAGAATGAAATGGGAAATAAAGAAGTGACAGGTAGAATTACAGAACGAAATGGTATCGTACGCTTGCTTGATGCTAATTGGTTTTCTTAACTGTTTAAAATCTGTGGCATAGCATAAAATAACCCAACGGGAGTGGTCTGCCAGCCATTTTTGACACGGTTTTAGGCAATTTAATTTACTTAGTGGCAGCTCTAATACATTCTGGCTGCTGAGGATCCCAACACACATGAAGGATGACCTTTATGGCACACAAAAAAAGGGGGATAAAAGACAAAACAAATGCTTTTATTAAAGAAAATGTGAGACATTTTGGATTAGGTGAGGTTTCCTTTTTTTTTTTTTTAGCTTACAGAAGTGGCAATATTTAACTGTTTAAGTAAATGAGCTAAAAGTTCAGCACTCCTGAGCTCCACCATTACAAATAATTTATATTTCCTTTCATGTGCTTCTGCTTATTGTTATTGATAGAACTTTTAAAGTCAACTCAGCTGAGACTGCAGACAGGTCACTGCCGATGAGCAAGTGGAAATGGGAACAGCCAAGTGACAGCACACCAAAGTAATATCCTACAACTGAGTAACTCCTCAGTACACGGTGTCCGGGTACGATTCTGAGAATACCTAAAGACTCATGGAGAGTGATCAAGAACTGTTAAAATCTCTGAAATTGCGATACTAATGTCGGTCTGCTGTTGGTTGTGGGAAGGCGGTGGCAGGGCTGTTTGCGGTGCCTCTATCCCGTCTGTCCAAAAGACAAAGTGTGCTTTACAGCTCTAGTATCCTACAGCTGAGCAGATACATCATTTCCATATGCTAAGAATACTGGACATCTAAACAGGCATTTGAAATGGTACTTTCTCCACAAGCATTGACACAATATACACATATACTTTATACAAACGTGGGTGAAGTATGCTCGCTTCCGGAAACGTGGATTGTGCGTGGCAGAGGCACAACAAAAAGGAATTAACTAATGCCCGGTGGCTTTCATTGAAAACTGAGCTACGAGACCAGCCTCTGTTACTTTTGTATTTCGCTTTAGCAGTACTAAAAGTGATGGAAGGTAAGGAGGCGAGGGACCAAAGAGAATAAACATTTAAGTGACCTTAGACACATAACCAGATTTTCAGTTTGGGCTTCAGAAGCAAGGGGGGTAATAATCTTAATACCAACATTTTTTCTGGAGGAGGATGTTATGAAATAATAGGCATAAAACCAATTATAACTATCACCTTCTTTGGAACTTTGTGAAACTCATCTCATTCAAATTTGAAAGCACTCTGAGATCCAGACAGCCAAGCGCTGTAGAGAAGCAAGGTACATTTAAAATTGAGTACTTTGGGCTTAATTTATGTTCCCAACCACAGCTTTTGGGATCCTGCACATTAGCTGTATATATATTTTCACATATTTCTAAGAAAAATGGTCCTCAGAAGATGATGAATAGCATGCCTTACCAGAAAATATATGACAGGTTCTAAAAATGGTACATTTTTAAATTGGTATAGATATTTATACTTGCTCTGATCCTCTGAGATGTATATTGAAATGTGCAATATAAACAGCAAAGGGCACTCCAAGACAAGCAAATTAAAATGAATTCTGCATCATTCTCTCCTGTCCTATTATTATAAGTTCTCAGGAGGCCTACAAAAATTTGTATGTGAACTAAAACTGTATGTGAGTCTAGTAAAAGTTACTTTAAAAAACCCTAATCTTTTATTAGATCACAATGTAACTGATGTTTAAAATAAGAAGTCAGGCTATTATCACAATATATAAACAGAGTCTGTGATAGACTATCACTAGCATGCTACGTCTTTATAACATTTTACATGGTGTTTTCCTATATATATATTAAAATGCATATATCACCATCAATTCACGATGAAAATACTTTATTTTTTTAGAAAGTAATACCATCCCCCATCTCTAAGAAAGAGCTACTTATCACCACCTGATAAACCCACCGTCCATGCACGGTCTCTTGGCAGTAGCTTTTACTCTTTCCTCTTGGGCCGCTCTTCACAGGTAGTAACGTAGGCCTGGTTAGGACCTCCCCAGCCTTTGGATCGTTAGCAGTGCCAGACTCCCCTTAACATCTGTCTACCCTGTTCTGGAAACCCTCTGATGAAGTCTGCATCATTACTCAATTCCCCTTGTGGTTAGAAAGTTTTCCTCCCAGTCATCCTAATGCATCTTGGCTGAAAATTAAATTGGTTTCTTTTGAATTCCCTCAAGTGGAGAGAGAACAATAAGCACCAGCCTTTGCGTAACTTTCTCATATTGGAAAGACTATCATGATGATTTCTCTGTAGGTTTATCAGTTCCCACAACTTTTCGTCATAGGTCATGTTCTATAAATCTCAGATTTTCCTGTCACACTCCGCTCAATTTAATATGCCTTCTCGATCTGTAAAATGTGGTGCCCAATGCAGTTCTTCAGCTGTGCGCTCTACTGCAATTTTTTTTTCCCTAATTTTTCACAAGGACATTATGTGAGACAAAAACAAAAGCTGAAATCAGGATACTTCAGCAACATCTTCCCCCTTTCCCCAGGCTAGTTATACTTTCAGAGAAAGAAGTCAGACGGATTTGCTGAGAATAAATCACTTCAATCTTATGCCATCTTTTACAATTTTCTTATCATCTGAATAGTTAGAAAGAATTTTCATTGTATTTCCAGGAATAGCTATTGGGCTGACTGGTTTATGCATTCCTGATCCCTTCTTTTTCTCCTTTTAAAAAGGTAGGTACAACGTTTACTCTTCTCCCACGCTTTGGGTATTCCCTCATCCTCTAAAACTCTCAGACATTATCATTTAGCGTTTGCTAAATCGAAATGCATGCTGCTATTTAATTTCTAATAAATTGATGGACTCATTCTAAGACCTTCCTGGAGAACTAAACAGCTGGACATTCTTAAAAATTAAATTTGAATATACAGGAGCAGCCTGACTTCCAAGCCCAAGCAAATCTATAGGTGAAGCTTCCCATTATAGGTAAGGCAGTGCCCCACATACTCAATCATATACGTCTGCTTCCTTGCTGTGCACCTCCAGTAAAAAATGAGCAAATTCAGGGAGTTACATTATCAGAAAATTAAGTATGGGAGGAAAAAAAAGTGTTTTCTACAGCTGCCAGAGTGTGCAGCTTCAAGGGATAGGAGAGGTCAGGGATATCAAGGGATGGAGAAGCAGAGCCACTCCTTCCAGCAGCTTCTGGTTATTAGATTGGTTTTGCTATGAAGTGGTATCTCACCAAAGAAGTGCAAGGAAGACACCACCAGATCCTGGCTTATTAGCAACAAAAACACGAAGAATTCCAAGCCAAGGAATACCAACACAGTCTAGATCTCCAGAAGTTTTGACTTTTGGTTTTAAGCTCATCACTGCAGTGATCCAAGACAACTTCCTTCTACCCAACAATTCTCTTCCACCAGCTTCCCAACCTGGCTTCTCCTAGAGTGCACGGCATATCATTCACATTATCAGTTGATTACTGCGAATAAATATCACTTACAAATAACTTCATAAACACTCAAAAACCGGTATGCATGACAACCCTTCAGAGTCCCCGAAGCTTTAAGCGCACTGATTTAAGCAACAATTTACAAGCCCTGCACTACTCCTCAGGCACAGTGCAGAGACTGCAGGAAAAAATAATGCAAATGCCATTTCTGAGTTGCAAGGGAATTTCCCTTCTCTGCACTCCTCCCACAGTGTCACCCAACCGGCAGTCCCCCACGGGCCCCACAGGAAGGACACTAAGGACACACCTCAGTCAACACCGCTCTCCCTCCCTTGGTGGCCCAAGGAATAGGAGAGAGTACTGATCATCAGCGCCAGGGATCTCGAATCACGGAATAATCTAGGTTGGAAGGGACCTTTAAGATCATCAAGTCCAACCATCTAGTCCCAGCCTTGCCACCACTTCCCCGCTGTGTTTCTAGCAGTGGGTTAGAAACATCACCGCAGTTACTCCTGTGCTTCGGGTTACACGTGGGGGTAAAGGGGTTGCAAGGGTGGGTTTCAGGTTTGTGCTTAGCTGAAGAGAAACTTTAACGGTGGAAGGCAGGCAACGTGAAGCCTTCAGCAAGCATTAAATGCTCTTAATAAGGAACAGAAAGAAATTGCTGTCTTTGTGTGCTGCCCCATCTGAATATTTTTAACATACCATGGGAAAAAGAAATCTTTATGAAGAGCTGATTCATGTGTTATGTCACTTGTGCACTAAATACTATGTTATCTTCTGAAATTATAGAAAGGAGGAGGATATTTTTAGTAATTGTTGGCTACTCAAGCCACTGAAAGAAAGTATGTTTCTCTGGGTACAACTAATTCTGTTTGTGGTTTCAGAGACCACTGCCAGTATTTCAATAATATATACATTACGAACTGCTACAGCTGGCAAGGTGTATCTGTGTTGTCTATTCCAGAGAAGGATTTTGCTGCCTATTCAAAATGAATAGATTCAGAAGTGGAATCCAGCATGGAAAATGAAGGAAGGTCAGGGGAAGGGTAATATTTATGGCAGATTGAGCATTTTAGTGTGCTACTGGCTTCAGGGTCTGTACTCCCTAAAAATACCAGGTTTTGTGCAGTGGAGTGCTGAGCAGACAGAGTATAACTAAAGCATTTGTTTGAACCTTCAGAAACAGACAGTTGCTTAGTATTCAAAAATAAAAGAAAGAGAACTTTTACATTTTATACCACTCTAGAGCAGAAACACTTTACCCAAATAAGCAACCCAGAAAGGGTTTTTCAATCGACAAGAACAAAGCTCTCTAAAATATACCTGGGTTTTGGCAGCTAGTACAGTAGATGCAGCACTTCACCCCATCTCCCCACTTCAAGCGGAAAGCTGCAACTTTCCGAAATGCTTGTGTGTTGGGGGACTGGATGGATCAAGTGCCCGAAGGGTTGTAAGATAGACCCGAATGTTTGAGAGGGATGTGGGGGAGGGTACTTGATACCGTTCAAGAATTGCCAGCTGTAATTAAGATGCAAATAAACAATGAGACTTAACGCTCCGTGGCTGAATTATTTTTTTGGAAATACATGAGAGCCAGTGAGCTGAAGGATGTGGGAGAACTATGCAGTGCGAACAGCTGCTTAGTTCAAATGTATAAATCCAATGGGACTATAAAAAAACTCTTACCCTCATGTGACTGACTGTTCCTTGATCTAATGATCATGGTCTGAGCATATCCCACCTGTAAACAACATCAGCTTTCCATGTTGCTAGTCAAACGTGTATGGTCAAAGACCGAACAGGCATGAATGCTATACAACAGAACCTCTTTTCTACACCTACAGAGCCATTTTGATAGGAAAGAGGATGAAAATACAAAGTGCTGTAAATAAAAAAATATGGAAAACTATCTTCACTGGCAACCAGAAGAAAATAAATTTCAGAGTTTCCAATTTTCTATCTTTAAGCATTAAACTCAGGGGGTGGGAGGGAGCGGAGGAAGAGGCACAACAAAGTAAAAACAGTAACTCCAAAAATACCCTTGCAGAAAGCAGCAAGGAAACCCAGGCATTGGGTAGCAACGAGAATGAATTGAAGCACTTTGCTTCTTCACAGCCCGGTGCTTTGCGTCCTTGATGCAAAACACATGAGCACTGATGCACTACTTCGCTGCTCTTCCACGCCCTTCAGGAGGCTGAGGCCTCCCACAGGAACATTTTCGGCATGACGATGACATAAAAAAATAAACAGTATTTACATATTTGCTCAACAGCGCTTCCAAAGAGTTCCTATTAATATCAGTTAATTACACATGGAAAATACTCTGTATTTCCTAATACCAACCAAGAACTGATTTTTGTCTCGGTTAATTCAATGACCAAACTTGCATTCGCTTTAGTTGGAACAGACTGGACCTCTGACTTCTCGGACTTATTTTCATGTGCCTGGGAGCAAAATTGCAGTTATATATCTATATTCACTCTGCAGCTACTCTTTCCATATCAGGCATAACTTTGCTCACGTCAACAAACCTCCCTGAGCAAGAAATGAGCGCTGCTCCAAGGTTCAAGGATACACTAGCAGGTCCTGCTCCCTGCTCTGCTTCTATGCACATTTTGTTTTCCTTCAGTATATAAAGTGACTTACAGGAAGCTTCCAGTAGTGGAAAGTTGTAACTCATCTGAAAAGAGTCTGTGCTTTAAGGAACGGGCACCTTCTTACTGGATCTTAAATAATATATCACATAATGCAATTATTCTATGTCTCCTGGTCATCACATGGTCTGGGGAAATCAGAGTCAATTTTTTAATATTGGGAATGTAAGAATCCTACAGAATTACAGACTACATACAACTGTGCTCTTCTCTCTGCATAATCTAACATCTCATGAGAACAAGCAATTTTTAAAAATTACGATCCGTTCTCCATTTCACATATATACACACATAAAAATAAAATGCAACAAATGTGCTTTGGGATGGTTGATTACCCAAAACATACCAGACAATTACACGGTATGCTGTTTTAATTAGAAACTCTCTCTCTCAACAGGTCCTGTTTGAAATGTGTGACACTCCTCTGTACTCCGTGGCTGAAGTTGAGCTATATTACAATCCCATCTCCAGTCAAAGAAACACTGCCATTTTTTCCTAGATCAGACACCTGCTATCAATTTGAATGGTATCTGATTGAATATTTGTGCAGGAAGGACAGGAATCAATTATTCATGAGTACTAAACAATAGACTGTATAAACACAGTTCATGAACCTGAATCCTTTACAACCTAGCTTATCTTCCATACATTTATAAGGGCAGCCACATCTTTTAAANTTCTTTTCTTTTGCTTATAAAAGTGGTAATATTTAACTGTTTAACTAAATTTAACTAGACATCTCATGTGACAGCCGTTTCCCTGAGACTCCCAGCTCAGATTCTGCTGAACCAGGCCATTTGGGTAATTCAAATGAACACGAAAATATATGCAACTTTTGGATCCCTACCCAGGAGTCTTGTGTGAGTTTTGGACTCCTACCTGTTCTTGGCAATTTAACGGAACAAAACATTTTGAGATTCTCCTGTCATTAAGTCTTCTCCACTGCAGGAACCTGTGTTCTTTCCCTGGCAGCCTCTTCTTTTCTAGGTTTCCCGTACAATTCCATCAAGCTCTGCTAGCTCTGCAGGGCTGAGCCGGTTGAATGTATGCCAGCAGAAATTCTGCACCTTGTCATCTCACCTGAGCTTCGTAATACAAATGTGGCTGATGTCAGAAGGGGAAAAGCCTGATCCACAGTTTCAGGGAAAATGTCATTCTGACATCACGGTGGAACAACACAAAAGAGACCAGTAAATACGGTATTCTGTTAAAGCCCTTCCTCCCTCCAAACAGGGCTGTTAATGTTGCTGTCATGTTTAATACATTTTTATGTATACTCTTTTTATTTCGTTATGGCAATGGCTTGAATTTCAATACAAATGTTTAAAGCATGCGACATTCTGAAATTACAGTATCCATATTTAAAGTCCCAAGATTACAGCTTCTAATGGTGAGTGCTTGAACTATTGTGAAATACAATTTGATTTAAAATCAATCCTCCCATTGACTTTAAAAAGGCACCTAGTGCTGTTTATTTGTTTTTATGGAAAATAATACAGGCAATTAATTTCTTTCATACCTTAAGTGTCTGAGTTATGAAAGTCTATAATGTAACATGGCATGCTTGATGAATAACATCTGAGGTGATTTAGTTTAGAGCAAGTGATTGGCAGCTAGTGATTTTGATAAAAACTTGTTGCATGATATGCAACTGGCAACTCAGCTGTACAGCCGATTCAGTGAAAACAAACGCAGAGGGAAAAAAATTTCTGACACGTTACATTTTATGCTGGGGAGTCAGAGAGAAGGAAAAGGATGTAATTCTTTCCTAGATCTAGTAGCTGCTGCTTTAAGAAAAGAAATGACAAGGTTAGGGGTTCTCCCTCTGCCGTGCACCTCCTTCATAAATTTTAGCATTAAATTATAAATAAACCATATGAGGACTCCGCTCAATGAGAAATATGTCTGGACTTTGGCACTATATAGGTCTGCACAAATCCATACAAGCTGCTTAACATTGATTTTCTTTGGCGTCTTTTGCAGCCCTATGCGGCCTTCGCAATGCAGAAGGCAGACATGCCTTTTATTGTATCAGGCCCTTTGCCATTAATTACAGACATGCCTTTCCTTAATGACTGGGCACAACTGGCCTGTTGATCCCCTGGCTGGATCACCAGAGGATGTAATCAACAGCACAGACCAGGACTGTCGAGCATTTGCTATTCCTGGCCTCCCCGTTCTCCCCATCCTCTTTGCTCTCTTCGCCAGCGCAAGGTTGAGGTCAGTACCCCGACTGGCTGAGTTCTCCCTGCTCACTCCTCTTTCTGTACCAGTTTCTCCAAAGGAAAAATAACTCGGCATACATCTCCGCTCACCTTCAAGCAGAGGTCAGTGGGGAAAGCAAGAGGAAAGACTCATCTTTCATACACCTAGAAGTGAAAAACTCCACGGCAAAGCCACTATTATCCTCTTGCTCAACATGGAGAGCTAACCAAACCTCCTGAGTCTGCAAAACTGAGTGGAAAATTTGAAAAAAAAAAAACCCAAATTTTGCCTGTGGTATTTTCACATCTTCACTCTGGCCCTGGCTAGAAAATAAATGGTCTTGGTGGTTAGTGCATGGGGCCAGGAGTGAGGAGCCCTGGGCTCTATTCATACCTCTGCTACTGACTCACTGCAGCAAACTGTTTGGACAAAATTCTTGAAAAGCATTCGCTAATTTTGGGAGCCAAAGTTTTTGCGTAAACAAGTAGAGACATGTAGGCGCAGAGCACCTACCGCTTTTCATAAAGCCAGAGGGAGATTCTGGCACACACCACACTACTGTCAACCATCCAGACCATCATCTGGACCTTCATTTAGGAAGACACAAAGCACTCTTCCATCTGAGTCAGAAAGCTGAGAGCTCCTCCTGTGCCCAACAGAGATCCTTCCAGAGATGCAGGACTCAGCATTTAATCATGACACCTAAAACTACTGGACACATGAGCTTGAGCACTCCTTGTTTCTCCCACCCGCTAAATGGGCATTATATATGTGTCATAAGAGTCCTTTGACCTCCTATTATGGTGTGTCAGAAAACCTGGCAGTTCCTCAGGATGAGATCTGTTTCAGAATAGCAATAACTTACTATAACATTTTGATGCATCTTAGAAGAAGGTTTGGTTCAGGTCTGCACATCTTGCAATAGACAAATATTTGTTGGAGCATAATTTTAATTTTTCCAGATTAGTTTATCCGGAGTAACACTCCCCTGTGTAGAACGTATTTGTTGAATTGCTTTTCTTAATAATCCTTTCATATCAATCGCATCCTGCTGGTTAGATTTTGCCACTTTAGCAAGAGCTACTGAAATACGTATCTGATTAGGAAAAAAACATGTTCAGGTTAATTTCATGTTTTATTTACTTTTACTTAACTTTGACATATTTCCTGGAAGATCTATCAATAATAGCCAATCCCCATGATTGGTTCATCCAAATAATGACTGTTGAGCATGTAAAACAAATTGGGCAAGACCCTGCCCTAAGAGCAGGAGGTAGAGCTCTCATCAAAATCAATTCTCTCTCAGATATAAAAGGTCACTGATAATTATGCGCATGCATCTAAGAACGAATTTTGCCTTATTGAGTGATATTACCTCTTCACTTGCAATAACATAAACAGTAAAAAGACAGAATCGACTGAGACATCCTCGCTGTTGTTCTACCAGCTGAATGCCGTGTTTCTGTCCACAATTCACTTTCTGCTGAATTGCCTGCATTCAGCATTTCAAAACCTGATGCATTTTCTTTGCCCAGGGCAGATTATATATGGCATGTTTTTCCCCTCAACTGACTTTACAACTCTTGCGCTCCTAGAGAATTCTCTCCCAGATTTATTCAAATCGTGCAGGAATTTAGTTGTTAATTGAAGAAAACCACGGCATTTCAATATTAAGATCTAGACGTGAAGTCCTGAATCTCTTACTGAAGAGCAAAGAAAGATTTCATGTTCAGGGGATCTGTTAAGGTGCTAAGAGATCCCATATTGTCACGTCGCTGATCTCGATTGGAAAGCCCTCATCTCTAGGGGACAAAGGTATTTCACCTCCTCTACCTTTTTCCACACTCTGAGCAAATCATTGAGGAGAAAAAAAAAAAAAGAAGCCAAACAGATGCTATTGCTCCATGAGCAGAACACAATCAATAATATTGTTACAATTTACTATTTGAGAGAAATATGTTTAGAGGAAAAAAAAAAATGAGAAAATCAAATCAACCATGTCTTAAAACGCATGGTGAACATGTCCCTGGCCTTATGTCCTTTATGGAAATTCTGCTTATACAACAGATAACTCAGCAACGCAGTCAATAACTGGCAAACTTGATACTTCCAAAGGCACTAAGGGGGAATGTCAACCAACGCTGATGAGCAGGTTTGAACCCTTGGCCTTTCAGATGCAGGCTGACAAGTTAACAGCCTTTTCTTCCTCTGTAGGAAAGAGGGTTTTCATAGCCTGTATTCCTACGAATTAAACGCAATCCAAAAGTGCTGGGCACATGCCATGTTTCTTACAAGGGTAAGATTACCAGCCCCTCTTGATACACTGCGGGATGCCAATCCATGTTTGTATTCAGTGTGGTTTTTTCCAGTGAAAAAAGGGAACAAAAAAATCCACAGAATCTCTTCTACATGGGAAACTACATCCTTTCAGCAGGGAGGCAAAATGGAGTCTACTTGAGTTAATTTCTCCTCATTTATTTATATTTAGCTCTGCAATAATGGTCCAGCAGCTCCCATTCCATAGAAATGGCTCAGCATTACCTCTTGAAATTAAAACGCTGCTGGATAACAACTCAAAGTGCTTTTTACATGTGGCTCCAAGGAGGGAAATCCCTTCATTTATTAAACAGCAAGCAGAGGCAAACCAAAAAGGATTCTGTTAGGCTGCGTGGTCAAAGAGATTAAAGGAAATCTACTGGTTAGTCAGGTGTGTTAATCAGGGGGAAGTTATGTATTGACTCCTTTGGTCTGACAAACCTTATCAGAATGTCACCACAGTGAAACACACCCACAGAAATAGGGATTGTAGGGAAAGCAGACACATAAAGACCATGTCAACCACGTCTGTGGCACCTGGCTACACTCATCTTCACTCTCCGTGCAGAATCCTCCATCTGTAAATCAGAACGACCACCTTGAAGCCCCTACAGAAACACCACTTTGTATTCTGGCTTCCAGACTCCTTTATATACATTTAACTACTTTGAGAAAGGGTCATTATTCAGTGCTTGAAAAGGAGAGAGATGCCCTAAAAAGCATCTAGGTAAGCTTAAGAAAAGGGATAATGCTCTCAACCCTCTCAGGCAGAGATTCTACAGCTCTGATTTCTCTCTTTTTCTTAGGTTATCCTATGTTTCCATAGCTACAAATGTTATTTGTGGTTGGAAATTACCCTGCCCACTTTTTATCCCCCTATCCCATAAACATCTATTCAAATTTATAAGTCTAATTCTAAGGTTTTGGTGCTTTTTTTGTTGCTGTTGTTCATAAGTACAGTATTTCCATCATGTTGTAGTAACTGTAAATATTTTTAATTTTTGGAAGTAACAAGGGCAAAAGCATAGGGTACGTAATTTTGAGAAGTGGGTTTCAGTCAAGCTTCATATGGCATCCCACAGAATGTGTTCGTTAGCAACTCTGTTGTTTGTATTGCGATATCTGGTAAGGTCTTTTGGGAAAACATACCACATATCTCTTTAAGGTCCAACCAAAATATCATCTATCCTGCCCTCAGTACAACAGCCTTACTGAGATAAACAGTTCAGGGAAAAAAAAAAAATCTTCCACTGTAAATCATACTAACCAAACACTGCTGGGCCAAATTCTCTACCCTCCACTCCAGTGAGATGCTGTTTGTTCAACAGGGACTCTGATTATTTGACAAAATTTAGGAGGTTAAAATTAAGACAACATAACTGCGGTCCTCTAAGAAATTACTCTGTTCTTATTTTCTTGCCTCTTTTTCTTGGCATCAGGGGACTTTGGGTCAGAGCTAAACAGCTTATGAACTCATTTCCTAAAATTTTCAGTCTCCCAAAAGCTTGCTTTCCTTGGATTATTTTTAATTCAGTCAATTTGTAACACATATTCAGCTTGTATCCTCCACAATATTTTATGATAAATCCCATTCAATTTCACATGTACGGTTGCAAGCTTTATTGCTTAACAAACATTTCATCTACTCTCCCATAATTTATATCTGAATGGGTTTATTATAGACATAGCATTTCATTCATTGTGCAGTTAATTCTGTAACATGCTGCCTGTTTTCTGTATGGCCGCTCTACCATTATGTGCTTTCAGTACAATTGAATTTTTCCTTGGGAGCTTTATAAAATGGTTTATGAATATGTAATACAAATTGTATTAACAAGGCAAATGTACTTTTTATTCCTTTTGTGAGCATTTCCAGTGAATGACTAGAAAGAGAACAAGCATGGTAGCACGTGTCTCCCTCAATTCCTATTCACTAGGGCTACCCGTGCAACATTATTTCTAAAAGGCTCATCACTTCAGAAACAAAGGTGTTTTAAAATCTTGGTTGATGCTGCAGTCAGCTCCATGGAAGAGAACCCAAGAAAGCTTTGCAACACAACTTCTCTCTTTGTAGGGACTTTTCCCTGCTGTTCAGGTAAAAGGATCTTTGGTAGATAGTGTTTTGAAAAGGCGTCATCTTTTATCACATTGATTTTAGGCAGCCTATCGCCTTGATTGCCATTATGTATTTAACTTGCATTAACA
Organism: Burhinus bistriatus; assembly: GCA_013397275.1. Classification (NCBI taxonomy): domain Eukaryota; kingdom Metazoa; phylum Chordata; class Aves; order Charadriiformes; family Burhinidae; genus Burhinus; species Burhinus bistriatus. The sequence continues at coordinate 183,217 of VYXH01005096.1, read as the reverse complement.
CCTAGAAACACCAGTCCTGTTGCATTACATACCTGTGTGCATATAAAGCAAAGAGGCAATCCTCGCCCTAGAGCTGTGATTGATCATAGACATCTCGTTAGACAAGAAGTGGATATGATCAAAGAATGGGAGTAAGAACAGGGTTAGAGAGGGTTTCAACATACATGACAGACTCCCTGTGTTCACCAGCTGCTGGAGGGACTCTGTCAGGCAAGGGGGAGGTAGAGATGACGTTAAATGATCACACAAATTTTTGAGGGAGCTCCTGGGATGACTGTCAATACATTCATACATTTGAAAAATGAGAAGGAATGTGTTTCTTTACCTAAATTAGTTTGCTTCCATTTGACAGAAAGCAATTTGCACACTTAAAAATGAAGGTAGGTCCCTGGCCTCTGAGAACACAGAAAGCTTCCGTACAAAGGGAGGTAGAAGCTCATTTTACATCGCAACCTCAAAGTTCACCACAACGCCTTTGCTAAACCTCACAGGGGGATTTGCTAATGGACTTTACCTGCTAACGCACTTTCTAAATCTTCAGATCTGTCTCTGATTTGAGAACATAATTCCTATTAAAAACCCCATCCTTCCATTCACCCTCTTGGCCAGCACACTTTCTAGAACAAAACTGTGTCCACTGCATTGGCTGACGGCTAATGGCTTGCCATATGTTCTTACTTACAGCGCAGGGGATTAATTCCTCAGTGACATGACGGGAAGGCTCGAGCCTTCAGTAGGAAATAATGTGGTACTGACAGAAAAAGGAGGAAATGGAAAAAGTCTGAATATATTTCTGCTCAACTGTACAGATTACAAGAAGGGACAGCGCAAAAAATTGCCGCTGGAATTCAGATTCTTTTGAAGTCTGCCCACAGGCTCAGTAACGTCTATACTATCTATCCTGGGAGGCACGCAATATTTAGCAGGATTGCTTTCCTCCCAGTATTAGATATAATAGAAATACAGCAAGGTAGATTATAGAGCAGGGTTTGGCTAGCTTCTGCTCTCAGATCCCCTGACAGACACATGGAAGAAAATCCCCTGGTGTCATTCTAGATCCCTGGAGTTAGTCTGGATTTGCGGGGAAACCATCATGAATGAAGAGCAAGTAAAAGGAGAAGAAGGGACTCTCCCATTTCATGAAACTTAAGTGCTAGAGGCATTACCATTTTAGGAGAGGAAAGAGTCCCACTTTTAAAGAAGGGATCTTCTTATCTACCTTCACTCCTTTTGCATACGCAAAGTGGGGTTCAGTAATGAAATACTCAAGCAGAGCATCTTGCGCTTTTCTAGATAGGATTCATGGAAGGATTCAGAATTAGCAGCATGGATCACTGAGCCATACCCACTCCTTATTAAGTTCTTCCAATGACAATTTTACTGGTGTTTTATATTAGTGTTAACAAAGGACCTGAATAAGATGTAAGAGATGCTATATTTTAAATAAAAGTCCAGGTAATGTGCCACTGGGGACCTTAGGATCAAATGAGCTTTTATATTTTTATGTAGAATTAATCACTTTTTTCATTATTGTGGTTGCTACATTACTGTTATTAAAGAGTTTATTACCCTGTGGGGGATACTGCTCATCGGAATTACATGCTTGCAGACCAACAGAGGCAGCGTAGCTTCATCCCTTAACTCATGATACAGCCACAGGACAACAGAACACCAGCGCAGTGGGACTGGCCTGACATGCTGGGTACCCAGTAAAATCCTGCTGGTACCATGGGAAGTCAGAGCTAGTTGCAACGGAAACTGGAAAGTCATTCTTACATGGTCATGTGGTTTGCAGACCTTTAGTACATGCGGAGTTTCTAGCAGGCTCTTAGGGAAACTGGCTAAAATGAAACATTGAAGGAGAGGGCAGATTGGCCAAAAAAGGCAAGATATTACAGGAAACGGAAAACTACCTAACACGCCACTTATCCCGATTCAAACTTTGGAAAACCTCAGAACTTCCTCCTAGACTGTTATATAGCTATCATTTATTATCAAGTTGATCTTTAGCCCTCTCAACCTTGACTGCATTATGCTTTCATGGGAATTATTTTTTAACAGAGTGGTTGATTTATTAGAAGACCCACTCAAGCCCCACTTTAGAAGGAAAGGAGTCAATACCCTCCTCCCCCTGATTTGTAATTCAGCAAGCACTATGGTGAACATTACAAAGAAAAAGGGTGCCAGCTCCTGGGACAATCCTACTGACTCCTTGCACATTAAATACCTCTTCTTCTATCTCAGCTCCAGCCTGCACTCATGAGGACTGGCATTTAGGAGGGAGGTTCATTCCACTGGGTTTGAGTTTCTATGCCTCTCGTAGTTTCCCAGGCTAATCATACAGTTAAATGTATACATCCAAGAAAGCAAACATTATTACTCGTTTCCTCCTTGGGACTCCTGTGATGTTAAAGCATGGGTGGTGCTATTCTTTGGTGTTTTGCTTGTTTTCAAGGGGGAAGATATCTATATGATATGTTGACACTGGAATGCAAACACCTCAAGATAAATCTAATAAGTGTGTCCATATCATTACCTGTTGCTTCACCCAGACAAGGAAGGAATCTCTTTGAGGAAGGTGAACAGGAATGTATTATCACAGCATCTTAAGAAATGCAAGTGATCCACATTGACCAAAAAGGTTACAGAAGGTGACAGAATAAATAGGTCTCTCTCCTTCATCTCAACACTAGGAACACCACCTTGCTTCATTTTCCGTGACAAGCTGACAGACAAATACCTATCCTGAGTATAGGAGGAAACGACAGTTCCACAGTGGCTGCTTCTGTTTCCACTGTCATGGTGGTAGCAGTGGTTCTGAGCATACAAAACCCATAAATATCAGTACAACGTGGGAAAACCAGGTATCCTGGAACATATATGCTCACGTGGGTATTATCCATGGTATCTGCTACTATCATTTATCAAATCTGTCTTTCAAAGATTTGATACTAGATCTCATGTCAAGAAGAAATGATAGCCAGGCTGGGATCACCCACACTACCATCAAGTATTTGTTGTCTGTGACAGAGGAACAGGGGTTAAATTGCTATTTGCCCTTTCAAATCAAACATAGCCGAGACCTGAAGACCTACCACAGTTGTCAGCGGAGGAGTGACTGCTTGGGTGAGGGGCCCCAAGCAGCACAAAGGCGCTTGTTCCTAACAGATGCACCACCGTAGCATCTCATTGAACGCTAGGTTGAGAGTCCTGATAGTCTTGTCTCGAGACGTGCCAGCCCTCCTCCACTGTCAGTTACTAAGCACCTTCCCCTCCACCAGTTACTATTCAATACGCTTGCAGATATTCTGGATTACACAGAATGCTATGTCAGACATCAACATTGAGGGAAGGGCTTTTGCAGGAGAAAAGGGCTGTCTGGTGCCCTCAGAATGGCCACACTGGCATGAACCACCTCCAGTAAGCTGGAGTACCATCAGCAGTAATATAAAAAAAGCTGTTGCTGTGCTTTAACCACACGCCCCATTTTGCGTCTAAGGCAAGGCCAGGCTAGAAGCATGCGGTTTCCTAACTCTCCTGAGTTAAGGAGATTTACACTCGCCCTTACTGCACGTGCACGAAACGAACTCAGCCTTTACACAGCCCCACAAGTGGGAGGCACTCCCCTGTCCTTGTATACCCGTTCACACGTCACACATCATGTAGCTCATAAACCATGTCACACATTAACGAGATCCAAATAATGCAGGATCTACAAAGTAGTAACATCTGTAGTTAGACTACTTAGCTTAAGTCACAAGGATTAACAGTCCCCATGGTTCTAGAAATACACTAATCACGTGCAAGGATCACAGAAGAATTGTTGCCATCTTGCACTGCCTGGCTGGCCAAGTGATTTTAATCTTCTTTTGGGATAGATACTGGATCTTACAGACCACTGGTCTGTTGCTTTATAAAATGAAAGAATTCCACAGCCCCTGTATTATCTCTGTCCCCCCATTACATGTTTTTTTGTATAAGAGGCAGGAAAATCATGTTTTAATGTGAAAAATTTAGCATTAAAAAGAAAAAGTAAAAAGCTGTCTCAAGACGAAGGAAAAACTCTGGGACAGAGCTTTGGTTTTCATTTTAATGACTGCTCCACAACTTTGTTTAACAAAATCCTATGATTAAGGAGATAACCTAACAAATCCATGCATATCTGCAAATGCAGGGTTGGAAATAGATTACAAAACTGTTTTCAACCCGCTTTTAATAAAAAAAAGAAAGCCCAAAATCCTGGATGAGCAGGTTGCAGTTTTTCATTTTTTTCTGCATATTCTAAAAGTTTATTAGAAATCTGATTATTAAACAGCACCTTTTAAAAGCCCTGCTATCATACTCTATTTCCAATACATGTATGTATGTGTACTGAAATTTAATAGATATATTATGTTATTACCATTTTCTTAAGGAACAACCAGAAACTATAGGATTCTTTTCACTGACTTTTACAGGCTTCCATAGATCACCCAAGAGAGTGCCACAGAAGAACAGCGTTTCAGTAATCCGTACTTTGATTAATAGTTTGAACATAAAAGATCACTGTGCTGAAGGCAGCCAGTGGACATATTTCATACTATCATGGTAACTTTCTTTCTTATCACTTTATTTCGCGATATCATCTCCCTTGAAAAAGTAAGACTGTACGATATTTCTGTCTCCTGGAGCTGAGAGGAGCATAACGATTCTATCTGGTTTAATATATGATAGTACTCTTCAATCAGTTTTGTGTGAAAATGTAGAAAATCCACAGGAAGGATTTCAAGGAAACAAACCTATATACAACGTTTGTTCTGTGTATGTTTGGCTTTCTCCTTTTCTGCAGGCTTTTCATTACTGCCAGAGAGTGCTGGCCTAACCCTTTCCATAGAAAGAATAATCGTAAATCTGCATGAAGTTCATGATGATTAGTTTCTCTTGGAGTTGGGCCAGAGAATAAGCCTTTCTCCAATACAGGCTTCACATGCGGGCTCAGTCAAGAATTCATTTATTAATCCTTTCGATCAAGCCTGGATTAAGCCATCCAGGGGCCCTAGTGACATCAAGCAACTCTGTGTCTTGGGATACGCCTCCCAGTCGAAAGATCTCCAAACCAGCAAGTAGAGGTTATCCCTGAACATAGCCCACGCTGTATCTTTACTGAATTCTGGAGTCCTCCTAGGGCACGTGGATCAGGACATCTACATACAGGCATCACCGACAGGCTGTGCTCCATTTTAGGCCAGGACACACCACACGAGTGCGTTACAGGCCAAAGGGCACAGGAATATTTGAAAGGTATAACGTGTTGGGAAGGATAGTGTAACCAAAGATGAGAAGATCAGGTCTAAGAAATCCAGCAGCCAGCCTAAGAGTTTCTTTACTCTTACCCTTTTATTCTAAAAGTACAGCCATGAAAAGATTTTAGCAGCCACTCTATGGGTCAAAATCTACAGCTTTACTTACCCATGCATAGCATTTTTGTATCAAAGGCCATCATACCTTGATTCAACTACTACTTTCTATAAGCTGTATTAAAACTCTGTCACTCTATTTCCTAAGAGTTCAGCTGAAAATTGGTTTCTTTGGCTTTTAGCCCCTACAAGTTTCCTAGTTTAAATTCTTTGTCTTTCACTTTAAAATTCAGATTTAAAGGTTGATATTCTACTTCAGAAGCACGATTAAGCTAAAAAACTAATTTCCACCTTCTTTTATCTATTTGGCTATTTCATTTCAAGAGAATTAGCAAGATTTTCCTGTTGCAAAACTCCCACCTGGTCGACTTGCCTGAAAGGTTAATGTCTCCTCTCAAACGCAGCTGAGTTCAAAACGATCCCTCTCCCCCTTCCTACCACATCCCCCTCTCCATCCAGGCAGGATTTGTTGCAAACATTTCACAGAGTTCTAACGTTGTGTGAACTCTTGCTGAATTATTGTTGTTCCAGGAGTGTCCTGGGGGATTTTCAGAGCTGCTGTGAGACAGTGATATCCCTTGTGGAGGACTAATAGACTGTCACTGTTTCCACTGGGAACAATGAAGGTCAGACGTGCTAGCTAACCTACGTTAACACGTAACTTCCTCGCTCTGCTCAGGAACAGCATTGAAAATAACACCATGCCTAGATACCCCTCCTTGCCATTTCAGTGAGATCACATCATATCAGTCCTGCTAATGCAGTCTTTTTTGCTTCAGCCCAGTCCCTGGCAAATCAACTCAATAACCCCATAGGGTCTTACTGCTCCGGTCGCTCTGTCAGAAAGCGTCAAAGGACAGAAAGGGAGAAGCTGGGCAGGACGAAAAGTTGCCTGCTGGAAGTGTCTGCCCTAGCAGCTCAGCCCTGAGCCCTTCTCTCATCCTACAGCATACCCCTCCTACTCACTGTTTGAGCACTTGCTTCCATAACCTTATTAACTAACCTGTGTTAGCTGATTTTAACTCCCTGTTTGCCAAGTCCTCTACAAACTGCTTTTTTTTTCACCAACCCACCCTCTCATTTTGGTTTTGGGGTTTGTGATTTGGGTTTTTTTTTTGTACCTTTCAAGTCACTTGGAGTTCTTCCAGAAGAAACAGACTGTGCGTTTTCACAACACGGCAAAGGCTGGTGGACGAACTCTGCATCCCTCTGTTTTTCAAAACTGGGATTCTGCGGGGTCCTGCAGAACAGCAGGAGATTCAGGGAAGACTCTCCCAGGAGTCACTGCCATCCTACCTCGTCTTGCACTCTACAAAAGACAAAGGTTTGGTTGATGGCATGTATGCTCACAGGTGCTATTCGATGTTATATTTAAACACATTTGTAAGCATCTGTTGATCTTTCACTTCCCAATGCGCTAACGGTCCAGTAGTTCATTATATTCTGAAGAACTACAGGAGCAAATGTAAAGCTGGGGGGAAAAAAGAGGATTCAGAAGTTTTAACAGGAAAAACTGTAATTCATAAATATTATGACTGCAAGGGAAAATGAACCACCGCTTGATCACCCAACAAGAATAGTAATTAGGCACAATTGTTGAATTTAGTTTAGGTATGCAGCATACGTAGGTAAATACACTGAATGCTAATGGTTTTATAATAGTCTTATTAATTCACACACATAGTTAATGTTTAAGATAAACTCCCCATCTTTAGAGTAATTTATGCATTCCACTTTTATAGAATTCCAATTGAATGAATATGAACATAATCATTTTGCACAAATGTTCTCTAAGGAGTGTGCAGAGAGTCTGAGGCAATGCTGAGGCTCCCCACAGCTTTATTCATAATGGATCAGTCTATTCATTCCTTATTAATTTAATGGAGTACAACTGAGCAGTCTAGCAGCTTGAGCTTATGAGTGTTTCACAAATGGGGCTTTTTGCCTGTAATCGCTTAATCCTACTGGCTAGGCCTCATAAATTGAATAAAGGAGTGAACTAGGTTTTAATTAAGTCTAAGGAATGAGCTTGTCTGAAAGATACTTCAGCCTCTTAAGATCACAGTGGTGAAGTGTGTTTGTCCAGGAGCCTAGCAGGGGCAAGCATCCTGGGCTAGTTAGGTTAGAGACCAGTTGCTTTGATGTAAGGTATTTGTTAATACCTTTTTTCCTTTTAATTAAAAATCCATTCTCCACTGTCAGTACCATCCGAGAGCGCAAGTGATAGAACTGCAGCAAACCTGACCGGTTCTGGAAAAAAAAGTGGTTTGGGATTCGTTCTTTCTAACTCTATAAAGCAGCTCACAGAGAAAAGCACAGATCGACACTGACAAACAGGGATGAAAACATTTGGCCCTAACATTTTCGAACTGCTCCCCATCAGGGCTCAGTGCCCCAGGTTAAGTACAACTCAAGCAGAACCCATGAGGAAAAGTGCCAAACTATGTGTCAGGCTCCCATCCCTTCCAGGGGTCCCATACATTTGGTCAGAGGTACCAAACTCACATCCCCCGGCATGTGTCACTCCATACCGTGATTCCTGTCTATGCGCATATCCAAGCACCAGCTCAGGACTCACTCAGTACCAGTTTCTTACTAGATCTGAGCAGGACACATGAACTAAAATCCTCTCCTACATTCCATAGAGACCCAATCCTCTCAGCTTTTTCTAAGGAAAACAGAAAGAAAGAGATCACATCTCTTGCAAAATATATTTGCAGCCACTTTCTTTTAAAATTCAGCAGCTGGAGAAGCGATTCTGTTCTAGGTTTGCAAACTAAGTTGGCTCTCACCCAGGCTAGGAAAGAGTGGCGTTCAAATCCCTCCCTCCCCCCGGCGGTCTCGAGAGAACAAAAATTATCATCTTCTATACTTTCTCCAAACTACCTGTTGAGGATATATCCTAGGCAGCAAAGATTCATGGTGGTGTAAAAGCCTTTCTTATGAATGTATTCGATTTTGTACTCTGGTGGGCTGTCTGGAGTATACGCATTAGATAAAGCAGAGACACCAGGCACTGAACTCAGGTGCCCTCCTGCCTCCTGGGACCAAGACTGGAATGTAAATTATATTGTGCACTATCATAAAAACGATTGCTTTGGTAAATCATCTTCCAGGATGCAGGATTTTCTTTTTGTACATGTAGATAAAGAACAAGATCCTGGGGAATCCTAAAGCAAGGGGCTTGTTTATTTGTTTGTTTGAAGGGGGAAGAGGCACTGTTTCTGCTACGATTTCACAGCTTACAGTATGATTTTACAAGTACCCAAAAGCACTCGTTGCCCGGCTCTGGTTTTCATACACCAGTGCAACAGTACAGTGAGGTCTCAACAAAAAATCAGACCCCTTTTGCTCTCTCTATAAACACATAACCAGGGATAGGTCCTGGCCCCAGATAACCTAAAGCATCCCACCTGAGGGCAGTATCTTAAGGAGATTTGGCATTCATTTGTCATTTTCTTTCCATCTTTGAAAATAAGAAATGGGGAAAATGTTAAGGCTGGTGAAAGGAAAGCTAATTTGCCTGGCTTGCTTCTTGTGGGTTTTACTGAATTATCCTGCTGCCCTTTAGCCATGTTTTGGTATTAATTTAGCTGTAGGTTTAAGTTATGCCAAAGGCAGGAAGGATATGAATTTTAATTAGGCACCCATCTCTCACTGAATTCTCCCAGGCTCCTTTGAAAATCCAGACCCTAGAGCTGTCATGTATGCGTGCGTGCTTGTTTCTGGGCATGTTGTATATATTTGTGCATACACAAATCTACATAAATAAATAAAGTGACATGATCAGATTTTCAAAGGCATTCAATCCCGAGAAGCACCCCTGTTGTTCTCAACAAGAGTTGGTGCATGCTGAGCTCTTCTGAAAAAACAGCCTGGATCTCTGACTCCAGGGAACGCTGAACTTTGTGCAACCGAGGCCTGAGACGAACATACATGATTTCTCATCACAATTAAGTTTTAATTGCTTTAAAGGATTCTGATCTGGGGGTGGGCAAAACAATGCATCTTTCTAAATGGTTGGCTTTTCAGTTTCAACCCACTTCTCCGAGGCGGGTGACAACGTTAGGCATCCTGCCAGCTTGAGTCTGGAGGGCTCGGATGAACAGCACACAGGCTGTGACAGGCTGGAGGAGTGGAAGCATTCAGAAAGCCTGCTGTAGGTTTTCTATTATGTTAAAATGGGGTGAAAAAGAAATAAAGTTAAACAAACACCAGAAGTGCATGGTAAAATGTACATGTAAGCTGTATTTATTTAAAGGGCTGTTATGATTGCTTAATTACAGTTCTTTAAAAAAAAAAAAAAAATCCCTGGCTTTTTTCCTCTAAACAGTTTGTTTTCTGTGCACAGCTAGAAAGGCAGACAAGGTTCATCTTGGGGATGACTGACTTACAGTGGTCAGCAATCTCGAAGCTGGTAGCTATTCAGGGTCTAAGATTATTTTCAGTTTCGATTAAAATTTCTAAACCACTCAAAAAAACTTTTTTAATTATTCATAAAAGTAACAAATAAGGGGACTCTAGTATATGAATATGATGGAGCGAAGGCTCCTAGATGGACTTCTGAGAGCACCTCTCATGGCAGTCAGCGTCACTAGAGTCAGTCTCCCTGCGGTTTTGAAGGGCAGACTTACTTTGAAAAGAAAACAGAAACACAGAGTTGCAAAACCACAAAATCTGACAAAGGCAGAGACTGAAATGATATCCCTCTCCCTTAAAGGAAAAAAAAAAAAGAAAAAAAAGGCCGGACTCTACATGCGAGAATCCCATGAGGGGCAAAGATCTGGCTGGGGCAAAAAAGCATCCACACGTTGTAGATGAAAGAGCTGCACCCAAGAAGCTAAACAGCCACTGGAGTCTGACAGCCATGAGTGACTCACTAGGGCTCCAAAATGGACATTCAAACTGCTCTTTTGACTAACAAACCCATCACCCCCAAGCAAACTCCCTCTGTAGCAAACACCCTCTTCAGCTCAATCCCTTGCCTACAACCAGCATCTTTCGCTTCCTTCCCATACGAAGAAGAGCGCCTTGGGTCACCACCACCACAGCTCAGCAACAGCAAAGGACCAGCGTATGGAGAAAATAGCATACGGAGCTGCTGGCACATCCCAGGGGGCGCGCAAGTTTGTTTCGGAAGAGCTCGCACATATGCAAGTCAAAAGGTTCCTCCCATATCCTTATTTTCAGCATGAGCAGTTTACGGAGCAATACCTTGAAAGTACTTTTTAGCTAAGCAGAAAACTGCAGGTACGGCGTCAAGTGTTTACTGAATAAATCCATAAAGCCCTCTAAATCATAAGCTGCATAATCAACGTACTACTGATCTATTTTTAAAAATGGATAATCTTCTCACATTTTAAACCAACGGCACTTAAGAGAGATAACATATAATGGAGTGCAACATTTTCCAAACTACTGCAGTTTTTAAGGTGTTGCTAACACAGATCTATTGACTGATTTACACTAATTACTTAAAAAAGATGCTCTAGGGCAAATCACACACTCTCAGTCAATTTACAAAGGAGGTCATTCAGTAATTGACAAGGTGTGTACCTCCTTTTGAATAGCTGTCGGACTGAAAAGAAAATAAATAATGAACTCAGAGAAAACATATAGAAGACGTGGTTAAACTAACACAGAATTCTCATTGTATTGCTAATTGTTAACGTTAACGCCGAATTCCTCTGTTTTTCATCATCCTGTAAAGGAAAAATGCACAATCGCTATAAATATTAAATCTGCATAAGAATTAGTCCTAAAGTGCTAATTTGTGTATTGCCTTGAAAAATATTTTTCCAGTTGCTGTGAACACTTAGCACTGATGACAAGAGAGGCAGCAAGGCAGATACCTTCATAGGAGCACCACCCACCGAAGGACAGCACGTAGCGTCATCCCCTCCCATTTTGTGATTCATGGGAGACTTTCTGTAATATACACAAGCAATTCAGCGCCACAACAAATCTTTGCTAGTCTCTGACGCGACGTGCAGCAAGCTGGGATCGTTCATTTGGAAAGGAGATGGAACAATTAACAGCCCACAGTGACAGGGTCGGGATAGAGTCCAGATGTTCCTAAATGCATTTGAATAAAATCTATATTTCCAGGGAAAAATAAACAGGTATCCATTTACACCTCTGTCGCACACCCGTTGAAATCATCAGGGCAACAATATGGGCCGATGGGTTTTAGAAAGAAGCTGCAGCCAACTTCAGCCAGTGGGCTGGTTGTCACATGCAGGCTCTCACACTGGTCACCAACCTTCCTGACTTACTCTCCGTAATTACACATGAGAAAGTTGCATAAACAGGTGGGACGGAAGGGTGGAGAGGCTTGTAGTCTTTTTCACATTCCCACAATACCATAGAATATACATACAAGCAAAACCCGACTTACATTAGCATCAACGGTGAAAAATAGGATGCCAGCATTGTCTACCACAACAGCTGTTCGGCATCTGAATGAAATACTGTATCCAGTATTCACCCATCTCATAACATCCTTTTTGTAAGTCTCAGAGGTCACCTAAAGAAGTTTATTGACTTCATTATTTTTATATAGGGAGAAAAAATTGATGGTGCCACAGAGCTGAGCAAATAACTCACAATAAAATCTTTATTCAATATATTTCATCTTTTTTTTACTGTTCTTGCAACACAGTGAAATTCTTACATTTAACCATTATCTAAAATCACTATCTGAGAATTTCTGCAGTAAATTTTTTTATGCTACAAGATGTTCTTGGAAAGTTCAGAGTGACTGTTTACCATTAAAACTGTGTTTATTACTTAGGTAAACCATACAGTACTGTTTCGGTTCTCCAACTGACTTATATTAGTACAGTGTGCGTGTGAATTTTACTGGTAAGCGTACATGACAAATCCATGAACAGTTGGTTACAGTGGCTCAGATTCTAGGACTTGTCAATAATTAATTTCATGGGGAGTAAAATTAAAAGGCAATTTGAAAGGATCACATCCCAGGTGTCCTATCCAGAAGAAACAGAGACCAGAAAATGTGATAGCAATGCACAAATCAGAGGTTGATTAGTTGTACATATTCTAAAATGAAACTCCCTGTGGCATTTTACATGACAGCCTATGTGTATTTGGTTGCCTTTTTTTTTATTTATTTTTACAAAAATATTTAATTGCACCGAGCACCCATTTCACTCATTTCCTGAGTGGGAGACAGCCAAATCCTTAGATGCTATCAGTCACCCCTGGCCCCTCGGCAAAAATCTACTGACATCTTAGCTGATGAACTTACAAAAGGAGAGACTATAAATAATGTTCCTGAAACAGACACATTTTGCATGAAAAGTGGGGCCCATGATGTGCCCAGGTAAGGTACATCAATATGAATCCAGATGAACCCCAGATCGTTCAGCAATACGATGATATCAATTCCTCCTGATAGGGACAGGTACCAATTTCACAACACGCAGTTCTGAAAAGTTGATTTGGTTCAGTGAGCTCCTCTTTGGATCTTACTTTGAAGCAGGCTAAGAAATTGAGATGACCTCAGGTACAGTTACGTACGTTTTTAGAGTGCTCTTAGGGATGAGACTCTTCAAACTGAATGGGGTCTGAAATTTCCTTGAGAAGGCTTGACCTATCCTTATTAAAACAAATGCACCAACAAGTCAAGCATATAGCTCGTTATGACTATAAAAATAATTCAAAGCAAGCCACCCCACTGGCTTAACACAGGGAGGGCTTGTTGGTTGTGCAGGGCATGAGCAGGAACGAGCACCAATGCAAATTGTTCTGGGGACGCGACGATGCAGAGCTGTGTACACACGGACAAGTTCTGTCCTTTAACTGCACACGCATTGTTCAGATGTCTGCTCAAAAGAATTTAAGTCACAAGCTCTGCACAAAAATGCCTCTTCTACAACGAGGAGACAAGGTGCAATGATTTCTAAGGCCCTAAATGACAAGCCAAGTTTTATCCAAATGTCCTCTGAATTTTCATGCATTCCTGACGACAGTAATTTTGTATAATTAGTCCAGAAAATCTAAGTAAAGCATCACTTGAGTTCTGTAATTGCCAGAAATACACCACAAGAATCAGAAGCCTTGATATTATGGCATGAGAATGGTCACAGAGGCACCATGTTCTTATGATGGTGGGCTCCACTTTTTAATCTGTACCCAACAGTGAGCGACTTGGTAAACCACAGTCAAGTTCCAAAACCTCTCTTCATTAACATACAAATACGGGTCTAGCTCTATTGCTCTCTCATATGGACCCTGCTGCCATGGCATTTTTATGACATTCTTTATAAAAGAAGACAGGGTTCAAAACTGCTGAACGGGATAATAACCGTTTCACGTAGTCTGCACACACGATATGAGGAATGGTACAGAGAAGCTTTGAGACAGCTGTCTGACATCCATGTTCCAAAATGTTTGTATCACTGATAGAAAGGTATTACGACACTGTCAATCTTACTTTCTTTCCAATCCTATATACACCTCTTAATACTCCAAGTGATTTTCCAGATGATCACTTGGCAGAGGTTTGTGCCCACACACTGACACCCAAGTTCCTGCTTTGGCAGGTACTCTTCATGCAAAAGAACAAAATGATTTTGTCCCTCTAATGAGCTCCTCTTGATCTGACACACTGGACATAAGTGGTACGGCTCATTGTAATTTCTAACAGTCACACGCGTGTCTCAGTTGCCCAGTCAGTGGGACTGGTCTCTTTGTGGGCAATGTCAAAAGAAGGGAAATGACTGAAGTGAAGAACAGGGAATATTTTCCTTTCTACCCGGTGAGCCTTTCAGGGGGACTTCAGAGGTGACACACAGAAAGACCAAGGTTAAAATCCCTATCTCCTTGAAATCAATGGGATTTTTGCCATGGACTCCAGGGGAACCAGGATTTTGTTCTAAGATACTTTGAAAAAGATTGCAGCCAGCCCCGTTCAGCAGCGTTAACCAGCGTATCGTCACCGGCTGCTGTTGATTTACACCAGCTGAGAATCTGATCCTCTGTGTTGCAGGGAGGACAGATTCATCCCGCTATCAGTCCACATTGTTACTCACCAGCCTGAGCCTGTGCTGCGGATAAAGAGAGGGCTTTAATCCCCAGCACTCTCAGTCCAATACCTTTCACCACTGCTGGATTCACATTTTGTTTTGTTCCTTTAATAGGAGCTTACAGAAGAATGAAACTGATAAACTTCCTCCTGCTCAGATTGCAGAAGCACAGGACAATATAACAAGTTAAATGAAACATTAGGAGAAATAGAAAGCACTTCAGAAAACATGCACTGCCTCTTTAACATTTCAAATTTTTCTTTTAACATAAAATTACAGCATAATATAAGAAAGGAATCCAGTAAGATGCTTTATCACAATACTTGGGCAACTTTAACTCATCTCAAGTGTTATTATAAGAAATAGAATTTACTGGTATGGACTTATATTCAATAGCACTCCTTCCCTTTTTAATGAAATGTCATTATTCCAATACAAATCCTTTCATTCTGCAACCCGCTCCCCCCTTCATCTCACTATATTTCATTTCCTGCAGTTACGTGATATTATTGCCTTTTTTTTCCACAGCTATTGATTTAGGTGTATATGGTTATTACAATGCAAAATAAAACAGTTCCCCCATCCATTCTACCTTGTACCGTTGAACATTAACTTAATTTGTTTCAAATCTGCATTTGATTTGGCAAGGAAACCATTTATCTTTATGAAGAAAGCCCTCATAAAGTAGGGACTTCAGCAGATCACTGCTTTAAAAATTTAATAGCCTTGTGTCTTATACACTAGAAAAATGAATTAAACCTTCAAATATTATATGTCTCAATGTAACCTTTTTGCATTTCATACTATGTTTAATTCATTATATCCCAGGAAAAAAATTAGATAAAACCTCACTAGATTTAGGGTGGTAGTTGGTTCTCAGTTTTGTTTTGACTTGGGTTGGGTATTTTACATTCCGGGATTAAAAGTCTATCAATATGGTATTAGCAGTTGGATGTCACTGACGTTGTTAGGCTGGAGTTGGTTGTTACATATCTGATTTTCTTGGTTTGGTTCTCAGCACTGCTAAGAATCATTAAGTTCCGAAACCACCACCAAAGCTGACCTTCCAAACTGTATGCATTAAGGACGATTTCTGTGGCACAAGCAAAGGACAAGTTTTCAGAGTCCACAGCAATCACAAATCAAAATAATTTATGTATTCTCACTAGAGACGGAATATTTGGATTGCAATGTAGTACACGATGCCTTTTGCATGACTGGTGAACAAATGAGGTAGGAAGCAGAAATATCCATGACTGTAATGGAAAAGTTCTGGTTTAGAGAAATAGTCACTGTATGACTAGGCTGATGAACAACACCAGCAACCAAGGGAAAACAATCAAATGGTTTTGCTGGAGTGAGAACTGCTTTAGGTATTTATGTCACTTATTTCTTGGAAAAACAAATATTTCACCTTGCTGCATTAATATAGTCATTCTGGACATCTTTAAAAGAGTGGCTTTCCTTCCTTCAGCTTGTTTTTCTACTCTGCCCAACAAAAGCTGTGCTAATTTCACCGATTCATTAATAATTCATGTTTGCATCATCACTGAAGACGCCAAAATCAATTGCTTTGAGAAACCTAAATAACCTTTCAGGACCTGGGCTGAAGGCCCCAGAATCACTGGCCATCTCTGCAGTGCCAGACTTAAGGTAAAGGTCTCCTTAACACGCAGACCTGCTGGCCACTTACCCTGAAACCTCTCAGGCAAACCTCCAGTAACTCTAGACTCTAAACCTCTGAACTCCAGCATACGGATTTGACTGTACCTGAGCACAGTTCCTCCCGCACTCCACTTTGGTGTGTATTCGGAATTTACCCAGGACCTTGAATCTTGAACACAGGAGTCCAGACGTCAGCAATCCTACTATTCCCTGTTCTTCCCTCCCAACTGTTCTGCCCACTCATACACCTCTTCTGTGCCCCTTGGTGAGAACAAGCTTAACCAAAAATAAAAAAAAAAAATAAGTTTTTGAGGTTGATTTCTAGGAAAGTCAGCTGCACAAATACAGCCTACAGGAAGAACAGACATGAGGCAGGCTGTGAGGACAGACAGCCTTGGTCTGGTCGAGTATAACATGAAGTTTAAGGCTAAATTACCAAACTAGAAACACATCAACAGGCTCCCTCAAGTCAGGAACAAGAAGTCAGTGAAATGGTGAGTAAAAACTAGACCACTCACTTAGATGAGGAGTTATAAAGGTAAATACCCAACTTCAGGCAGCCCGACCTTAGTAAACTGAGATGAAAGACACAACCTTAGCATGGCACACAAAATATGTATGTTGTATTGTCTCTCTGAGGCAGTATTACCTACTGAATTGGTTTTATGTTAGGGCTCTAAATAGTGAAAAAATCATAGTCAAAAGATACCTAGAATGAGGAAAGAGCTTCGAGCAGAGAGTCATCATGAAACAACCGAAGAAAACTTAAGCAGAATAAAAAAGCATCTCAAAGGACTCCTTAAAGAGGACAACCAAGTGAAGGGAAGGGGACAACAAATCAGCTAGAAGTCGTGTAAGTAGGGAAAGAAGGAAGCTCATAATGCTCAAATCTAAAATAAATTCACCATCAGGACAACTTCCATCAGCCTGCATTGCTGAATTACTGAGCTATATTCTTTGGTACACCTAAGTTTTATTGATTTTACAACTATAAAGCAAACAGCGGACACTAGAAATACACTGGATAGGTCTCATTACAAATCTCCCCGTCTCTATCTTAGAACGTTCTTAAGCTGCATTTAGCAAGCAACCTGGAAAGCGCTGATATCCTGTGTACACATACTAGAGACATGACCGTATTTGCCTATTTCTTCCCAGTAGGTAAAAACGGGCTGTTTTCATTGGATGATCTCCAGAAATGAAATCACAGCAAGGCATTGTGATTACTCAGCTCATACAATGAATTCCCAGTTTCAGTAAGAATAAGTAACATTCTAATTTAGAGTTGATATTTGACACTGTGTAAGAGGGGAGGGGTCTACTTCCCATTTTCTCCTCAGACAACAGTGGTAAACTGCAAAACTCCCTGCTAAAGCGTATGATCTTTGGAGAATGCTAATTGACCTACTAAAGTTGGCTTATTTTATTCGGTGAAATTTGCTTATCACAGGCCTCTAGGTGCTTTACATAAACAATATAAACGAAAATAATGAATAGACCAAATACCTAAGTGACAACGGGGACCACATCAATAGCTCTCTGCCCAACAGAATACGGCTCAAAAGAAACTGTATTATAGCATCTGATCATCTCAGAAGGGGGAGCTTTTCCCCCTTCTGAGGTTTGTTTTATTTCCAAGCACCGGGGGATTTGTTAGTTTGAGGCAGATCAGGTATATCCGCCCCTCGCAGACTGCAGAGCACAGCAGTTCTGTGGATATGAGTACGTGTAGGATTGATGCCATCCTGTGGGTGTGGAAAGCGGATATACAGGGAGGGCAGGCGATCCTGATGAGAAGGCTACACGCTCCCACACTGCCAGCGTAGACTTCTCCAGTGGAGGCTGGTCGGAGACTGCAAACAGAGCAAAGCTGTTGAGCTCACAGGCACCCTTCTGTTGAGTCCCTACGCTCACGCAGGCATGACGACAGGTACACCAGCAGCAGAGGTTATCTCTGATTTTATGCATTTTCCAAAGTAGAGGATTTCTCTCGAGAGAACTCAATTTTATTTTTTCTTTCATTGCTATTTCTGTGCATTAAGTCTAGGGAGATTTCTGAACAGGATGAAGCAAGCACATCGTCTTCTCATGGAAAGGCTCATCCAGAAGCAATGTTCTCTCTAGGTCAAACAAGTCAGAAAATAAACCGCATATGTAGGAACACGGGCAGGATCTGAGAGTAAGCCAGTCACCCGATGTGAGTCACAACAATGCTTGAGGGATATAAATTATGAAACTGCAAACTTAATATTGAAATACCCAGACTAGACTTAAGCTAGCTGGCTAACAAAACAAAGTTCAGCAGAGCTTCATTCACCCGGCTGTTCAGGGAGCTTCACTGCTCGCTCTGAACTTGCCAAGCCTAGGCTGCTAGTGAGCTGGAGTCTCAGGTGGTTCTACGGCCCGCTTGTCCTGCGAGAGTAGTTTTGAAATACCAACTGCCCTTCCTGATGTGAGGGATGGAGGACAGATCGTCCTCCATTTCAGAAAGCAGGATCCAAGGCAGGACCAAAGAGGCAGTGCCTGCCGGACACTTGTGTCCCACTGACAACACCCCTTGCAGTGTAGTGCTCAAACTGGGACAGCAGATTGTCAACTGTGACTACTACGTGTCATTCACTACAGTCATGATTCCCAGAACCATGCAACTCAGCTGTATTAAAAGGTAAGTGTATCCGCTCATTCCCTGGCCAGTGAAAGGAAAGCAGACAATAATACCTTTTCTTTATAGATTTCGTACCACTTAGGAGCAGGTACGTGGAGTCAGAGACATTCCTCCTCTTCACAGATTTAACAGTTTGGATGGGAAGAAGCCTCATTCAATCTTCTGCTAATACAATATGAAACACTCTTCACAGCCGTAATTTCCTGTAGCATCTAAAATGTTTCCTGTTAATATTTTCCATGTTGCTGTTTTTATGAAAAAAATCCTCTAAATATTAACATTTTCAGATGGCAAAATGGAAAAAGCTAACATAACTCTTACAGACACAGCATACAAATCCAAAAGTAGATCTAAAGCCAGATTTCTCCGCACTCCCTAAATTCTGTCACGGGGAACAGACCAAAACTCCAGTCCAACCTTCTGCTTTTCCTCACACAGTGCTCAGATGTTGCAATTTGACCTCAATTCTAGCCAGAAGACAAGCCTCATTTCTGTAGCATAACACAGATCGCGCACCTTTATTTTCTCATTGTATCCATACTAATTCCTCTGTTGCCTCCTCCTCTCATTGCCATGGCAAATAATAATCCTACCATTGCTTAGAAAGCTTGGAGGAGAAAGCTCAGGCTCTTTCTCTGGGAGGAAAAAGACATTTAGTAACTATAAAGACAGTTACTCTGTGCTTTTGCTATTGAAAGGTTTTAGCTCAATGGGAGGTTTGAGAGACAGGGAACAATAAACACAATAAAGCTACAAAGTAGCCAAAACCAAAAAAAAAACCCAAAATAAAACAACACACCCCCCCCAGGGTTTAGTCCTATAATGGCTCTCGGCTACCCTCACAAATTCCATTTTAAAAGATTTAATGACTGCCCATATGGTGAGCAGCTAAGGGATGAGGGATGTCTACAAAGAAGTCCCAAACTACGCCAGCAGAAGTGTGCCCAGCATTCGCTAGGAGCTTTATTGCCCCAAGAAAACTAGAAAATGCCTTATCCTTGTAGACAGCAGCAACATACCCAGTAAACAACCTCTATTATTATTTTGCTGTTTCTTTGTCCGTGTTGCCTGGAGGGCAGAACCAGCTTTGTATGAGTATTTGTTTGGCTACCCTGCCTGCCCAGCCTAATTACTCAGCAAAAACCAGTGGGCCGATTCCTCATCTGGTAACCGTAACTCAGCGACTGCCAGCCCCCGCCAGTGAAGCTAGGTGTATTTATACCAGCCGAGCTCCGTCTGTCTGTCTGTCTGTCCGCCCGCCTGTCTCATCATCTGGCACAGGGCTACGGGCTTGATGCAGCACCTCCTCTCTAGCTAAGGAAGAAAAGTATCAAATTGGACACGTTTGCAAGACTCTGCAATTAGTTGCCGAATTGGGTGTGCAGAGTAACATTTGTTCATGTATTTACCTACTCGTGAGCAAATTTTCAGTAATGATCTCTGCAGCTGTGGCCATAATTTGTGTACTCAGAGACCATGAATACTGGCAATCAAATGTCTTGTGTGTGCCCACAAATCTGGGAAAGATCTAACACGGGATCAAGGCATGCCTTCTGAGAGCTTTCACGTTCTGGCTGGGTACCCGCTTATTCCAATGGAGAAAACAGGGAATCGGTTGAGATTCTTGATAGCCACAGTAGAGGAAGGCAAGCAGACCAGACTGAAGATACAAATGTACCTCTAATTTCAGAAGATCTTGCTGCAAATTAGCCTAGTTTGTGGCTTATATGAACAGTGAAAAATACTCTTCCCGGACAGCATTTGGGATCTACCACAGACGCTGCCCAGTGGAATGTGATATACAACTTTTGAAGATCTTTGCAAACTTTCTGGTTGAAATTAAAAGCAAAACTACACACATCATTTCAAATAAGAAACTTTTTTTTTCACTGAGAATATGCATGTGATTTCAGCTTTGTCATAAATCAGTCTGTAAAATTTCTAGCCAGACTTTTGTTAAAAAGTGAAAAGAACGCTTACTGCTGGAGCCATCTTGTGCCGGAAACACAGCGGCCGGCAAAGCCCTGTTTTACCAGGAACAAGTCGTGACCCCGTGGGTCACTCCGAATTGCGCTGTCCTGTACATACAGACTCAATTAAATCAACGAGACTGTACGTGGGATACAAGTGAGTCTCAGAGCCCACCCTGTAACAAGGGACTCTTTACTTCTTGATTTGTCCACCTTTTTTCCGTAGACAGCCGCAGGTGTTTCTGCCAGTCTGAGGCACAGCGAAGCATGGGGCCCACGGCTATTTGTTGATCAGTCCCGTAGAGTGCCATTACTGGGTTTTCATATTTGCGATCACACACCCATACCTTGCCATTGGTATCTCTTCATATCTTGATTATTTAGATGCAAAACCACAGCACAGAACAAATTCCCCCTCTCTCAAAATGCAATCGATTTTAAAAGCACGTGAGCAAAAAACTGAGCGCTCAGAGTCTTTGCAAGTGTCCGTGACATGAAAGACTTTAAGTGACTGTAAGCATTTTCCTTGCTGTCAAGCTGCCAGGTGATTTTCCTGCCATTAGTACATGTCTATACAGCCCAAACTAATGCTTGCCTTTTTGGACATATGTGAGGAAATAAGTGTAATTACAAGCAAGATGTAATCACAATTGCTTTACTATTAAAGCTGCTGTACGCTCTCACAGTTTAGTTAACAATACATGCAGAAGAGTAGAATTGCTTGATGTTCTCAGAAAAGGCAAAAAGAGGGGAAAAAGATAAATATGGCCTCTTTCATTTGTATCTGTGAAAACACAACATTTAAATGCAGAATTTGACTTTCCAAATATCACACCAAAAACCTTTTAACAAAAACAGCAGGGAGAGAAAGCTCTTTAAACCATGATATTCCATGAAGGATTATGAAAATAGAGGTCATTGCAAGAAAGAGAATTGCAAATACAACTTGAAAAGCTTCTCACATTTGTAAATACATCGAGGAGAATTTATTCCTCTCTGGTTTTGCTACCAAAGGATATTTACAGGTTCCCAGGGAAAAAGGAAGAAAAAAAAATGACATCAAATTTGATATACTCTGTGTGGTGCAACATGCTGATGTGTAGTAGTAACACTCAACTGAGCTTCAAAGGAAATGAGTTTTCTAGGCTGGAGTTACACATTACGGGCCTGATCCTGACAACACACCGAGCATTTCCTGAGAGCTTTCGTGTGCCCTCAGCTCTCGCTGAATTCACAGACAGCTTTTGATTTCTTTTGGTGCTAGATTATGATCAGAAGTAATGAGACAAAAATGCGGCGCGCTTCAAAGCAAGAGCTGAAGCTCGTCTTTTTACTGAGCCTATCACACTGGGGCCCCCATCCTTCGTTAGGGCTCCAGAGTGATAAAATAATAACAATTATCATCCTAATAACAAAGTGAATCTTGGTTTGTCTGTTCAGACTGTCCCAGACTCTGCACAACAACATATCTTACATACCCAGCACAAGAAGGAAATGCATTGGGGCTACTTGCATAGGTGCTTTGGCATATCGTTGACACGGAAGTCGCTGAATACGTTCCCAAGCCTTTGAATGACCGTCGCTATTAGCAGGTTTCAGTGTCCTGGATCCATGAGGTTTGATTTTAGCAAACCCTGAGTATCACCAGTCTTAAAATTATACTTCTGGAATGCATAGATTATCTTATTTCCAAGTAACTAAACCCACTGCCATGTGCAGGCCGCCCCTTCAGGCTGGAGCCATAGGAGGTGCTAATTTGGGACAGACGCAGCTAGCAGGTCATGTTTTCTATCCATTCCTGACGAACGAATCCCACAAACCTCAGAAGCCCAGCTCAGATGGTATACGCATTCTCTGATGACCAAGGCATAAAACTCCTACTCATTTAAACTAGATTATCTTCAGATATTTCTACACTTGCTCTCTGAAAATAAACTGGAATAAAGTCACGTACACCAGAACCAGCCTTCCCTGCCCAAAATTTTGGTGAATCCAAATACCAGAGAAGATCTCTCTGAAGTTTGTGACACGGTACAGGTGAGAGTTGTCCACACTGAACAACCAGACCAAACCCTGTTCACCTCTGCAAAAGGCCGCGTTTAGGTCTGCCTTTGCCGCGCAGGCTATACAGTTTTGCTTGAACCTGGCAGTCACTTTACAGCTGCAAGGTGAAACTCTGACGGCTGAAATCAACGGCAAAGCTCTCACTAGTTTTAGCAGAAACAGGATTTCACCTTATGATTTCCTTCTGTACGAAAAAAAACCAAGCAGAGACGGAGCTCAACTTCTCACTGCCCAGACATCTGATACCAATAATACTTTTTTACTCTGTCCAAAACTATATTTAAATTGCATTTCTGGCAGGTTTTGAGATGTGTGATATAGATCTCCTGCTATCACATCAGATGTAGTTTCCCTCAGAACTGTTGAACCAGATGTAAAATGTGAGAGAAGTAAAAAGTAAAATAAAACCCCTGCTCAGAGTAAAGTGCTTTTGGCATGTGGCTATTATATATGGGGGTTTTAGATGTATATCTGCACTCCAGCCATTTAAGAAGGTACACAGTACCATAACTCTATTGGAGCTGATTAGTGCCAGCTACTTGTGATCAGTAGGAATTTAAAAACCAAGGGCTGCCAAACACTAACAATTTATAAACTGTATGCCAGCAATATGCTGCAACCAAATATTCTGCAGTGCACTTAATTTCAAAGTGGAGCCATATTTAGAACACTGAGGGGGGAAAAAAAGAAGCTAATATATCACATCAGCATTTGATTTTCAGCACTTAGAACTATACATGTTCTGTTTCTTACTGACAAAGAGAACTGGAGACAGAGAGTGAAAGGAATTCTTGGGAGGATGTCAAGCATTTCCACAGACAACAGGTAGAGCTGTAAAGTAATTCTCCCTTTTCAAGCATAAAATTGTCTCTTACAAATCTCAGTTGCAAATGTCTGTAGGTATACATCTGAGTTACAAATGAAGAGCGGCGAACAACTACTTTGGCAGCAAAGGTGAGCCAAAGCACGGTGACACGGAGGGAGAAACAGCTGCACTCACAGCACATTAGCATCCTGATTGTATCCCACTCCCCACAGACTGAATGATCACTTGCATGACATTCAACGCTATCTGAGGAGCGAAGGAATTTAACCAACTGCCTGTTCTTAAGAGAGAAGGGCAATGATTCTCCTGTCACTAGTTTTATCTCTTTGCGACCCTTTTTTAGTCCAAGGAAATCACTCCTGATTTATCGTGCTGAGAGGAGGATTAGTTCGAGTCTATTTCATCGCAAGACCACAAGTCCTTCAAAAAACACGGCTTCCCGTCTCCCAGGGACTCGAATTTGTCCCTCCCTGGTGATTATGTGTCTATTAACATCCCAAAGACACTATGCTGCATAGTGCCTTCAGTTAGCTACTACAGCTTGGACCACTCTAAAAATGAATAGAATTATGTCCAGCGAGGAAACCAAGAGAAAAGGGAGGAGGAAAAAAAAAAAACACAACTATGAAGCCAGTTCATCAAATCATCAGGAATCAAAAAAGGCTTCTCGGGAAAAAATCTGATGAGACAAAAATTCTGCCTGATCCCAGGAGAAAGGAGATGGCTTTGCTGTACGCAGCACCCTGACACCAGCTCAGAGATGCAGAGATGGACACTACTGACAAAAGGGCACAAAGAATTGAATCCGCTGTAAAGTCAAGAAGGCTCCTTCTAGCATTCTTGTCCATGAAAGATACCCATGGGATCTATCTTTTTTTTTCTACTATGAACAAAAGACTTCCACAGCTTATCAAGCCAAAAAGCCTCACTGAACTGAACTGAGTTAGAAGCAGAGTTAAAAATTATTCACCCATGATCCTTGCAGTTAGTCTCTATCTACACAGAGTTTTCTGTAAGTACCTAAATCCCCTTAAGTAAACACAAAATACTGAAAACTCTATGGTTAGCCGAGCTCCTTCACTGGTATGAGCAACTTTTAGGAGTTCAAGGAAGTAAAAATGCAAATCAGACCTTTGACAACCTGGCTCCCTGATGCAAGAAACGGGACACAGGAACCAAGCGAAGAGCCCTAGCATGACTGGAGAGCAACGAACGGAGTAATTCCCATCCTTGCTGACTTCTGGCAAGTGCTGCTTGGATATTTTAATATCATTGTAATTTGTAATTGTTCAAACTGATGACATCCCAGTTAATGGAGCTATAAAAATTTACATGAGCTGAGGCTCAAGGCTCAGAGGCATGCCTGTAGGATGTAGCGTGGGGATTTGGGCAAGGGGAGTTAAACTGGCCTCCGTGCTGGATACAGGCAGGCTTAAACTGGGCCATTTCGATAAAGGTCTGAGAATGCTCAGAGAATGATCTTTATAGGGCCAACAGTCAGGAATCTTTCACACTGTCGCTGGCAGAGCAGCTTCAAACCCTTTCCACTGTATATTGCCCACAGCTAACATGGGAATCCCCAAAAATGTGTTTGGAGCACCTCGCCCTAGTGCATCCAGCTGTGAGGCAGGGTGCTGAAAACCAAGCAATATCTATGATTATTCATAACCAGGACTATTGCGCATGCTTCGGAAAGCACACATCATCCTTTGTACTCAGGCAGAGTCGTGACATACCCTGGTTTACCCGAAGGGCCTCAGCAGAAGCTGCGGAGCTCCAAACATACTTACGATGACAAATGTAAGAGATTTCTCAATACCCATTTTAATTTGGGATCCTGCACTGAATTACCCCACCCCACTCCTGCAAACACAATCTTAGATACGGCAAATATCTGGAAATATATGGAAATCCAGATGTTATCTCATATAGTATTGGAAAAGATCACTACAGATTATGTTCAGTAGATGCTAGCTATGATGTTTCACATACATTTTTAGAGAAATGCTGTAATTTAAAAAAAATGAAATTGATTCTAATGCTAAGTGACATTTTAGTTCAGTCACAATTACAATCAACCAGACTTACTCTTCACATTAGTAGCAGGGTATGATCCTTAAGTTCATACAAGGTTAAGTTTATCATCCTTAGAGATTTCTTAATGACCCTTGTTATCGAAACCCCAGTTGAGAATGGTGGCTGTGTATTATGTTTTCAATGCACATCCTCAGATGTATTAGGACACGAAGTGAACCTGACAGGGAGAGGAATATTTCCTTTCTCCTCTGAAATGCCCCAGGAGGGTTTTCTGCAGGTGACCTCTTCAGACCTTGGCTCTACATTAGAGTTATTGTCCTGAGAGAAGATTCAGTTAAAACACCCAATTCATTTCATATAGTGCTCTTGAGTTTATTCTTGGTGGCAGCTAACTTGTAAAATTTTATTATGGTTTCTTCTTTGGTTTGCTTGATGGAAAACAATTATTCTATCATCAGGTCTAAATGATATACATTGGGGGACCATACAATTTTCTTTCCATTACTGTTTTCAGATAAAATGCTAATTTCTGCTTAAAAAGAAGTTCAAAATATCCTTCCTAACGTGATATTATCAATATATTAATTTAGACCTCACACTTCTAGATGACTCTGTTCAAATAGGTCTGATATCCTAAAACAAGTCTTACAACTTCTGAATACAACCTGTTGTAATAATAATAATAATAATAATAATAATAATAATAATAATAATAATAATAATGTAGCAGCATGCTGGTGTCTCTTACAAGAGCAGAGCTCACTGTCACAGGCAATACACAGATGCTTGGCGAGAGCTCATCTATGCCTGAAACTGCTTATACTATTATCAGACAGAAAGACCCAGTGCAGAAGAGTCCTACCCTAGTAAGTGAAGCTGAAGCACAGACAAATACGCAACTTCTGCACAAATAAACAAGCTCTCTCTGAACAAGCAGATGTGTCTCCACAGCCTTGCACGGACACCAGCTCACACCCCAGAAGCAGCAGGGACCTCTCGGTGCCGCAGTGTCTCAGCTTTACCAGCTCTGCCTTCTGAACAGGCTGATGCAGCCCCGCTGCTTCCAGCGCCAGCCTATCTAGAGGTAACTCAGGTATCTCTGCACTTAATCACAGAGGGTAGGTGCACCCCACGTAACTCAAAGAGGGTTTGAGAAGGGCTATGCTGCCACCTAGAACCAAGACTACTAAATCCCAGCTGAGAAGAGTAGCTCTAAGTCTGTTCAGCTGTGGGGCTTCTTCATCAGTGGAATTTTCTCCACTGTGGCCCTGGCATTTACTCGGGGAAAAATGTCAACGACCGCAGAGCTAAGCCCATACAATTTATGTACATGTGCATTTTGAGATTATTGTAGAGCGTACCTGACCTTGAAATGTATTGCTCTACAGAGACTTTGGCAGGGAGCTATTCTTACACAACAATAAAATTTTCTTGCTCTGCCCCTACCCTGCTTTCACGACATCACCCTTACACCTTCTCTGGAGTGACAACCCACCAGCTGAGGCAAAAAGCTAAAGCCACCCTCTCTCTTCCCTGAACGCTGTGTGTTCTCTAAGATAAGAGAAGGAAAAGTGGATAATGAACGTATCTGAAACCCTTTAAAACTTCACCAGGATTAGAGAAAAGAACCCAACCAGCTCCAAACTGCAGCAGATGCAGTCCCTCAGAACCAAAGGTGTTTTCAGAAATGGACAAGTTTGAGTTGGATGGGCCTGTTTTCTGGAAAAAAAATAGACCACTTCAGGTGTTATGTGCCCTCTCTCTTTCATAAAGGCACATGCATTAGAAGTCTGATACACACTCAAAAGCAATGAAAAGTTCCCACTGAATTCACTAGGCTTCAGGTAAGGATGGTCTGTGCTTACAGGCGGTTGAACCCAATATATTTGTATCAAGCCTTTTCTTTCACATCCCTGGGCAACAGGCATTTAAATTGATGTGCACCTCTTATCCCACAGATTTGCTGTTTCCAAGTTGCTGTTTCTCATAGAATTTTCTCTTGCAAAACAATCTGCCATCTACTGAAAAATTCACAAATACGGATAGAACCATTATTCATATATTTGTTATATATACCAAGTGAAAAATCCAAGCCACTAGAAATATTATGCAGTTTCTTCAGCGCACTGTACGGTCAGATTGCTCTGATGAGATGGCAGGTGCAGCCTAGGAAATTAAAGTAAAGCTAGTGCTGTGGATTTGTATTTAGAATCTGGTTGAAAGCACAAGGAACATTTGAAGCAGCTTTGTGCAAAGCCCATTCACAGGGATGAATCCTGTTCTGTAGCAAATATCACGGTGGGGTTAAAGTCTGTTGAAAAAACCCAGGTCTCCTGGAGGAAAATGTACAGAATGTGATTTTATTTAAGGCTTAGTATAAAGTCCTAGGAAATCATTCAGCGGGTTTTTTCACGCTTGCATATACACTTGAACATCAATTTGGAGGCATGCAGAATTATATGATCCCATGGAAATTAACATGTTAATGAATATTAACATGATAATTAATAATAAACCTAAATGTGTGTCATGCAGTTGAGTTAGCCAAGAATGAACCAAATTTATTGTACCAACTAACCCCCCACAGTTACAAGACAGAAATGAACAGCATTTTGTAATTAAACACAATGACATATTTGCTCATATCTACTGCCAAAAAAAATACCACTTTTTGGAATTAAAAGAGAGAGCAGCAAATAGAAACAGCTATGTCATCAGTAATTGCAAACAGGTTTTCAACTCCAGCTTCTGATAACTATCCAAAGACGTTCTTTTAATTGGTAAAATTGAGAACTGTCCAAAAATAAAGGAGTCTTTAAGGGCCATGTTCACTCCTAACAAGTCAGATAACGAAATCTGAGTGCCAGAGGAGTACCTAGAAAGTTTTGCAAGGAGATGGGAATTAGCAAATAAGCAGCACAACCGAAAAGTAAACGGTGCTGCTTGTAAAGGGGCTTTTTAGATATTACAAGACTCTATTAACTTTGCCCCATGGGGCCTGATCAAGTTGACCATGAGAGATGGACAACAGATTGATTTACTGTATTTAAAATATAACCACCTCTCACAGGAACACTAAGAGGATTGCTTAAGATAAGTCTTCTTAACACACAAGCTCTCTAGCATGTGATAAAACAAGCTGCTGAAATCCAAAACATCTTTTCAGCTGATATACAGTCAGAGAACTTGGTTCCAGAGCTTTACAACTAAAAGATGCTTTTGTAGGGCATTATTCTTGGACGCAGGTGAGATCTCAGTCTGAGAGGGTGTCTCACGCTCCTCAGTGGCAGTGGGAGAAGCTGATGATCACATGCACAAACCCTCACCCCACTCACAGGTAAAGTGGCTTATGTAAATCAGGTCTGTAAGATGATCCAAAGGCAGGCAGAGGGAGACTCTGCCAGATCTCCTCCGCAGCCAGAAAGACATTTCACCAGCCTGATCATGTCTGAACATTAATCCTTACTTAACAAGGATTATTGCTCGATAACATCACAGGCAAGCAGGAGAGCAAGGTCCCTACTCTGAAGTTTCTTATCTAGAGAAATTTTGTCTTTCAGGTATCATACTATACACATGTTAAACAACGAAGCCTGAAGGAGGCCACAGATTTTGGTCCTCATGGACTGAACAGGAATTAGGACACTGAATGCCTCTAATATTCTGAGTCTAGGGGATTCAGAATCCCAAAGTATCTGCAGGTCATAGATGACATACAAGTAATGAAAAAAAACTTCCGTGATAATAGCCTTAGTGCAAACTCCAGCTGGAACTGACCTAGGAGAGTTCTCAGCAAGAGAAACATCTCTCTATTCACCTGGCTGAACAAACAGGTACTAAAAGCCTATACGATCTATAAATCTCTGTCCACTCACCACACAGGTATATTCCATACATCCCATATCAATATTTTGCCATTTGCTACTGATGGTTGCGGAAGAAGTTGCAAGCAACTTTACATGTCCCGACCTTTAGGTTCAAAGACATCTTCATATTCTTGCTCCCTTGAAATCAGCATTTCTCCCTCTGATTAGCTGCCATGTGTCTACTTGTAGTGTTTAAGCTACTAAAAATACTGTATTCAAAGAATGATTAATAAAGCTTGTTGGGACCCAAGAGTTGCCATGGGGATAGCTCTGTGTACATCTTAAAGTATGTGTAAATATGTATTTGGACAGTTGTTAAAAACATGTATCATTTTTCCCAAACACTACAGCTCTTTCCAAACAGCATAGTTTGATGGCATAATGCACATTTAAAGATTTTTTTAAGAGTCTGTTTTATTTATAGTTATTTACTCAATAGAGTACATCAAGCCTTCCTACCTTTGTGGGCTATGTATGAACTAAGTAGGCCTTCACCCGTTTTTTTAAAAACACGTGTCATTTACGCAGTGGATCGATCTCTAGAAGTCATTACAATCAGACACTGTGCTCAGAAAAAATAAGACTTGAATATTACCTGGGGAGAGTTACTGTGATACTTCTACATCAACAGGGGACAACTCCGCTTTCAGGATGCCAGTGTAAATCCAAGGCATGTCCATTAAACCAATGCTCTTACGCTGTTCTTTCTTCTTGGTAAGTGGCAGCATACTTCAACTTTTTCTGAAATACATGGAAAGTTACAGAGGAAGCAGAGCCCACCGTTAGTAAGATTTCCAATCTTCAGTTTAAAATACAGTATGAACAAACATTTAGTAAAGGCTCTCAGAAAATTCTATTCCTCTCTATTTTAGCTGGCCTCTCGCATGTTAAAGCTTGAACTGAAATCTCCTTTCTCAAGTTTTACAACGTGCCAAATTCAAACACGGCAATACATGTTGGTAAAGAAAGAATCTGATGAGTAGCACACCACAAGTTCTTCAAGCATAAATTATTTTGAGCCATGCTTCCCATCGAGTAGATCAGTCACAAAAATCTGGTTTCTAGTTCAGTACTGTCACTACTCTGTTGGTAGTATCCTGGTCATCTCTTAACATTACACCTCAGTTTTCTTCCCCTGCAAAGTCCTTTGCAATTTGTTTTGAGATATAATGGTGCAAAGAGTTCTCCGACAACTATAAATAAAACGCTTGGTTTTGGTGTTGTTACTGTTGTTAAGCGAAGATTCTTTAAACACTCAAGCTACTCTTCTCTCTCGTGCAGAAACTACAACAGTATCCCAGATACTATTGCATCACCAACAAAACTGGAAAATATTCAGAGCACTTAAGAGATTTGCAGAGACTCAGACCTAAGAGTGTAAAGTGCATCAAACGATTTACCACAGGCCTATCTATATATCACAGATATCAAATTCAACTTTGAATGCGAGAAGGGAAAAAATGAGAGATATGAAATTCATATACTGTAATTAAATGGAAAACACATGCAAACTGTAGCAGAAAAATAATAGAAACATGAATCGTGTATATTGCATCTGTCTGTTATTATGGTAGGAGTGGCAATGATTAGTAGAAATAGGGTTGCAAAACGATTTCTTATACAATATCACTTCCTGTGCCCACAGGGTAACTGTAATAAAGACAACTCACCCTTAGGCGAGGGCAAAGGCAGAGAGCGCCGTCCTTTCTGCTGGGAAAGAGAAGCACCCCGTTGTGCGGAAGCCTTGCCAGCCAAAGCAGTTGCTGACTTCTCATCCTTTGAAGGTACCAGCAACCAGTCTGGGAGCTGGCATACTCGCTTGAGAGAAAGCCACCACTGCCAGGGACCTACAGCCGAGATGATCCTAGTCAACAAGAATCTGCTTCAGAATCATCCTGCACAAGGGAGCAATGCTAAGAATGCTCTGAAAGCCTTAAAACGTTGACTTTTGTGGACAGTACCGTGCAAATTCAATGGTGCATAAATGTGAACTTTCACATACACACTTAGACTGGGAACTTGCCATTACACACACATATGAATGATGCCGCTGACTGCAGCGAGAATATTCCCATACTCAGCATTATTCGTCAGCGTTGTGCCATGCCTTTTTATGTATCCCATGTAAAACACCTCAGTTAACATACAGACACGGGTGTCTCTCGGGGTCCTAATACACACGTGACTTCAACAGGTAGCAGTCAACCATTAAGATATAATGGTGATGGGTTGTGTTTTTGCTTTAGGAGTTTAACCCTGAGGTCTTCCAGAAGCAGAACTTAACACGTTGCCTAAGACCACAAGATAAACTAGTAGCAAGCTTGAGCTGNCACACTTAGACTGGGAACTTGCCATTACACACACATATGAATGATGCCGCTGACTGCAGCGAGAATATTCCCATACTCAGCATTATTCGTCAGCGTTGTGCCATGCCTTTTTATGTATCCCATGTAAAACACCTCAGTTAACATACAGACACGGGTGTCTCTCGGGGTCCTAATACACACGTGACTTCAACAGGTAGCAGTCAACCATTAAGATATAATGGTGATGGGTTGTGTTTTTGCTTTAGGAGTTTAACCCTGAGGTCTTCCAGAAGCAGAACTTAACACGTTGCCTAAGACCACAAGATAAACTAGTAGCAAGCTTGAGCTGGCAATCTGGGTGGAGGATCTCCCCCCTCCACCCAAGGCTGAGTCACTGCAGCTCCCTGCAGTTGAAATATGAAGGGGCAAGATCTTTGTTGGTGGTTGATGCAAGCAATCAGTCTGGCTGCCTTTCGGAAGTGCTGAAATAGGGGACCTTTGTGGGGACATCTGAAGTTTGCAGCACTGAAGTTCCACATTAGGTCTTCTGTCCACCAGAAACTAGGGTGGGCTCTAGTAGATTTGACTGATGGTCTCTGTGCAGCTGCACTGACTCCAAACAGTGTAAGGGAGAGGAAGCTAAACTAGCTTAAAACATCTCCACTTCCTCCTGATTCCACGAGCTGCATCACTCAGGTACATCACCACAATGCCCAGCTATTGCAGACATGTCCAGTCCTTCCATACATGCTGCTATGAGCCCCGCTGCATTAACTAAGATAAACACTCCTGGATTCTTTAGGCACTGTGCTGGGTTTGGAAAAGGTGCAGGGAAGAGGGTATTTTTCTGCAAACAGAATTTTTCATAAGAGGCATAGTCACCTTTCGCTATTACAAATACAAGAGCAATAACAATATATACAGGCCTGAGCAATAATGGAGATTCTGGCAGATATTTTTTCCCTGTCATAAGCACACTGGGCCTAAGGCAAGGTTTTCCTCTATTTAATAAAGAAAATGGAAAGGTAGGGAGAAAAATAAAATAAATAAAAAACCCCTGCATTGCCTCTCAAATTACACAACCTGCTAAATATTTAGGGCATTCTTTCCCACAAACACTTCAAATGGATGAGAAAAAGGTTTGTCTTCTTGACAGTTCACATCCTCTTGTGGGCCAGACTCATTCCTCTGGAAGCTCACTGAAGTCAATGATATAGCAGCAGGGATGACAGATGAAGCTCACGATCCACATTTTAGTGGTACCTATCTACTGTTCATACAAATCAGCTCAAGATTAAGATGCAAGTGAAGACACTAAAGGTTCAGGTTGTGGAGACAACTAAAACAGCAGAAACAGTCTAAAATCTGTGGCAAACGTGTGTGTTTAATTGCACTCTCAGTCTCTTGGCTAGAAGGGAACGGCTTGAACGATTTAACAGTAACTAACATTGTTTTTCAATACCTGCTTAGAGTCACATGTATTCTTGCTGTGTGGGGTTTCTCCGCCCCCCGCCCCGGGTTGTAGTGAATTGCCATCACATACACTCGTTGCATGGTTGGTTATCCTCATCGTAAAGAACAAAGTGACAAGTGCTTGCAGTTGACTAGTAATGGGTCACCCTGCAAACAGCTCCTAGCTTTGCAAATCACCGGTCCAAAACACTTTTAACTTCCTTCAAAACACCAAGAAAACTTCTCTGGCCTTTTAAACTGGAAAGAGCGAATCTCATTTCAATAACAGGCCTCAACCAATCTGAGTTTATTAGCAATCGAATTAGAACTTCACCTCAAGTCCAAATGAAAATCAGTGAACAGGCATTAGACCAAGTAAAAATGCAAGTGAAGAAGACAAGAAGCCATAGCTGTAATCATCCATCCAAAATTAACTTACCAGCTATCAAGCAAGTAACTGCTATGTTAAAAGCTTTTTCACGTTAGGCCACTTGTTCTTCATAATAATTAAAATACAATGCTTTAATAAAAGAGTTTCATTTATATTCTGACAGTCAAGCTGGCACTTAACTTGATTTGGGGCTGTTCTCAATTAAGAACTGTTTATGATCTCCAAAATCCCTTCTTGGATGCTTCTGAGGTTCTGCAGCAGAAAGAGGAGGGGAAAACTGGCAAATCATAATAGAGATGTGAGAACTGTGCTGGGGAAAAAAAAAAGGCAAAAATCCACTGGAATTTGGATTCTGAACTCAACCAAAGCCAAGCTGCACTGAAATGTAAAAGTCTGGCCAACTTCCTAAATTCTAGTATCATGCTTTTCATTTACAGTACTTATTTTGCAGCACGTATTGATTTCACATTGGGTAAAACACTATTTTTCAGACAAATTTTCAATTTGTGAGGTTTTCACCTGCCATTTCCCAGTCCTGTCTACCACACTGAACTTCCCACGTCCGACCCCGTGTGAGCTGGATCCCCGAGTCACACAGCTGCCCTTTGACAACCCTGTCTCCGCTGACAGCACTTTCACAGGCATGTTAGCACAGTGAGGATGAGCACGTTCCGTGTCACACCGGCCTCCCATCACCCAGTTTGTCTTGTCGTCCGACACCGTCGCTGGAGCACAGCAGCGTGCAGTACACACCCTCTTGTACCATCCTCTTCTGGCTGCTTCGCAACAGGGGAAAGGTGAGGACATGACGAAGAAGCAGCAACTGTTCTTCGTTACTTCAAAAGAGACTACCATGCCACTAATAATCCTTCACACTTAAGTAACAGCCACCTTTATAAACAGTAATTAAAGATGCCTCCTGGTATACCTGCAAAGGAAACATTATTTTTGTTCTCCACAAGGACCACATTTTCTGTAGTGACTTTCGATTAAAGGAGCCAACCTTGAGTGCAAAAGGCTTAATTTTCAGGGGGACAAGCAGCTACAGGTCATACTGTAGAACCTTCTAACAGTGTCTCCTAGCATCGGCTAAAAGTTCAACTCCGGTATTTTCAGCAGAAAGCCTCACAATCTTTCACATCAGAAGCTTTCTGCATACTGCTAATCAGTAATTTTGAAAGAGGGGCAGGATTCACTCAGCAAAGCATTGTGAAATCTGTTCATCATTTTTACATATACATCTGAAAAAAAATACTTGCTTAATCCCTTGACATCTCATTGAGTAAACCTGCCAGGGATGAATTAAACCAGCATTCTGAGATTTACTATATGGGTTGTTCCTCTGCCTGCGCTTCTCTTTTCGTTTTTAATCTTCGAACTGGCCAAAGCTTTTACCACTCACCATTAACCTTCTGCAAAAATCAAGCCTTCTCTGAGTGTTAGTTGGAAGTGAAAACTGGTGACAGCTACAGCCCTGCCTACTCAGAAAACCCAGTGCAACCTGGGTGAGCCCAGAGACGCCAAGTCACTGCTCTGTCTAATTACAAACCTGAGGCAGATTAACCTTTGATGACTAAATTAATCTTCTAAATAAAATGAATATGCATCAGCCTGCAAATTAGGATTAAATGCTTAGCAGAATCTTTATGTGATCAAGCAGGTTTTGTGGTGCAGATGTTAACCATTAACATGAAGCAATAAAATCATTCTTTTTTCTTATAATAACACCTAACAATTCTAAAGCCACCTTTCATCTGAGAATCTGAAAGGGTTTCATAAACATAATTAATTAACCCTCTCAGCATCCAAGACAAGAGCATAATAATATCCCCATCCAACAGCTGAAGAAACAGAGGCATAGCAACATCTTAGATTGCGTGCCTCGGACTGTGCGTAATGTGGATGTTCTATGCTTTGAAGAAAAAGAAAAGACCAGGTTTGCATTGGCTTCACCCCTTCTCTCACGTAGCACTTCTGCCAGGACCGGCAGGGTGGCTTCTCCGTAAGGCTGAACTACCGCCGCGCACGCATGTCCCTGCCCCAGACATGCTCGTGGTGGCTCTATACAGCCCTACGTAAGGTCGGGCATCGCCTCCGCCAGCCGCTGAAACACGAGACACGTGGGCAATGCTTCGCCTCACCCTGCGTTACCTGCTGGTGGAGCAGGCACATTCGTCTGCACCAGGGCATCTTTTTACTGCAAAAAGCAATAGAACTTGTCTCACTACTGACCAAATAAAAACAAATGTTGCACTTTCTAATCTACTACTTAATTCTGAAATAAACCATTCCAGGGGTGGCGGTGAATCTTTTCTGGAGAAAAAACTGGGGTTTTTGATTTTTTTCCTTGGGCACTGGGAACTACCAGTCCCTCAAAGTATCTGTTCTTTGCACATATGAGCTACAATGATTTAGTCACAAGGTGACCCAGATGACAGCAATCCCACTTCTTTTTGACTGCTGGTGGAACAGTTGCCCCTGCAACGTGATCCCTATGTCTACACGGAGTAAAATGCTTACATTGAAGGTAACCACTTCCATCCAGATCCTGACACTGATACTAGAAGAGATGTGGCCATGGTTCTTCCAGGCTCTCCCAGAAGACCAAATCGTTTCAGGGAATCAAGGAAGCCTTCTGCTGAGGTCCACTTTCTGTGCTCCTTCTTCCAATGGGATATTCATTTCCAAATGGTTTACAATGAGGAATTTAGACAAATGTATACATCACGACTTTTCAGCCTTACTACTCCTGATTTTAATTTCATTAGTTTCACACATTATGCATTTGATTATTATCAAACTGTAAAATTAAGTTTTAATTTGATCTATTTGAATCAAAAATAATGTAAGAGTATTAGTGAGTTATGGACAGGCATGTGAGAATTCATATTCATTATAATTGAATTTGTTGACATGTTTTGTTGTCCAATCATAGCAGCTTTTCCTAGTATGTAGGTTTTTCTGTCTATGTAAACTAATCTGATGGTGTAAAATGTCCATTACTGTAAATGCAATTTTATTTGCTTAAAAGGCAACTGAATAAGTTCTTAAGGTCAGTTTAAATTTCTTGGCTTCTAAAAGGAAGCTTAAACTAGAAATTTACAGTTATTGTAGAATATTGATATCACATACATAGTTTTGGCATATAAGTGACTTCCACAGTACTGGAAGTTAGACATTTAAAAGCATTTGTTGTTTTCAGACAACGACTGCTAAAAGCCACAGAAAAATTCCAAGGACTTTAATAAGCTTTGTATTGGGCACATTATTACTATGAATGTAATTCTTGATACCTCTCATCACATCCCAGGCCATGTGAGAAACTTAGGAAAAGCAATTAACATTCCTCCATTGACTTTTGTATTTACATTTTAAATTTACCATTTAAGACTTTAATTCTCCATAAAACTGCTAAAATATACATAACTTCAGTGTTATTTAAATGCTTTATGATCTTCCTGAAATGATCAGCTAATTAAAATCACTTACCTAATTTAGTACCTTAAATTTACCTTCCTTTATTTGGAAGGAATTGGATTTAACGTGCAGGTTTTGTTCCTTTTCTTTCTCAGAAAAGCTTAATTTGGAAGGAAAATCATGATTAAATGGTAGGGAGGAGGATGTCTTCTAGGCTGCAAACTTAAACTAGTGGTAATCATTAGCTACCATGTATGACACGGCGTATATAATTAAGAAATAGAATTATCACAGAAACTTGGAATTATCAATTAAAAAGTAGTCAGTGCAGTCCCACAAGGTCCGATATGATTACCTGCGCTATCTGAACTGTCACTTCCAATGCCGGTTTGAATCTCAAAGACCTCCGAGGGGTGCTCTGTGTGTCAAGTTAAATAAGTGAGACAACCTTAGTGGAAAAATGCAATGATACAAGCGGGTGCAAACACAACTCTTCTAGAGGAGAATAAAGATGTCAGCTTCAACCTGAATATTATTGGCAAACTGTTCTTCCTTCCTACTGTACTTCTGAATGAACTGACAGGACCATTCCATTTGCAGCTGTACCACAGTCTGTTTGATGGGTTAGGGGGGGCAGAACCTCGGGGGCATTGAAGGACACTCCAGCCTGTTACATTTTTTTCTTACTTATTACCTTTGCAGACTTTGATTTTTCCTCCTCCAGATGTTCCTCAAGTTTAAGGCCAGAAGAGACAGTTAAATTATCCAGTCTGA
Organism: Burhinus bistriatus; assembly: GCA_013397275.1. NCBI lineage: Eukaryota > Metazoa > Chordata > Aves > Charadriiformes > Burhinidae > Burhinus > Burhinus bistriatus. The sequence goes on along the minus strand of VYXH01005096.1, from coordinate 145,335 downwards.
CCTTGTATATATGCCAGGCCATTAAGCTACATTCAGTGACCCACCTTCTACGAACCCTTCTCCTTTTCTCTAAGCTACCTCTCATAACACGGATCTACACATGCATCTCAATCATGGGGCAGTAAATCAGTGTAAAAAAACAAATACCTCCTCCCACCAGCCTTTCTCTCCAAAATCCCAACTCCAGCAAAATGATTCTGTTGCTCACTCTAAAACAGAATGAAAAATTTGGCATTCTATGATGAATCAGATTTTGTTTCTTCTGCTGAATGTCTCACATCTCTATTGCTCTGGGCTCTAGCTTGGACTAGACATAAAATAAATAGAAAATGTCATCTCATCATATTTTTCACCTGATTGGGGTAGATGGATCTTAAATACTTTATATTCAGCTATGGAGACTGGTTACACCTATTTATGAATTCAGATACAAACCAAATGAAGTTAAAACGCAAGTTGTTCATCCACAGGCTCCAAATAAAATCCTATTCTTTTCTAACACTATATAACTTCTTCAAACCAGCATACATCAAGAAGCCTAACATACTCTTCACAACTCCAGTACCTGCCTATGCAGTAAAAATTCTGACACTTTTCAGAAACAGGGAAAAAGAAAATAACAGTCCAAAACTCACGATACCATTATTTAGGATACAAGTTGAAGACTGTCTCTTGGCTCTGAAATAAAGACTACTGTAGGCACAAGAACAGTGACAGACAGTGATTGCCTCCCCTTTTAAAACTATGCTCACAGCATCAACCATTGTTCAATTTGGTATCAGGGAACGTCAGTAAGAGTGAAATACGGTTTACCTTGCTGCACCACGCAAAATATAGCATCTGTGTTTCCCTGGATTTACCCCATCAGCGTTCCAAAACGTGCACAACAAAACCACATGAAACTCAGATGATTTCAGATCACGTTACAAAGTCAAAACACAGAACAGATTCCCAGAAAGATTTGCTAAGGTTCACCAACCTGTTGAGTGAGCCTGGGCCCAGTTCCAAGCAAATCGGGATTGATTAATGTTTTCTTTAAATCAATATCACCTGACACTCTTTGCTACTGATGTGAATCTCAGCTTTTTCTTTTCTCTTTGGAATTCTGGACCGGTTTGAGTATGGAGTTGAAAACAGCACATGGAACGCACATCCATCTATCTACTAACTAAAGAGCATGTAGCACCATTTCCTGCAATGCAATGAAATATTGCAAAACCAGCATCCCACCAGCCTCGTCAGTATTTTGCACTATTATTAGCTTTCTGGTGAGGACTGAGGGTAGGGCTTTTTTCAAACTGTTCATGCATTTAAGACCGTAGCAGTAAAGGAGCTCTTTCTACCTTTCTAACACGGGACCAAATCGAGATACACTCAGCTATACAAGAAATGGAACCACTCTCTAATGGACCGCCTGAAATCAATGGAACTACTTATGGACTAATACAACATTACCTATCGTGAGTAAGAGCTATTGTAAATAAGCTTTGGAAACTATATTCCAGCCACAGTTGCGCTTGGTCGTTTGTAATATTCCAGCACTTGCTAAATATAAATAAATGAAATAAAGTGGGAGACAGTGATACTCTGATTTCTGTTAGCACTGACTGTACGTTTGTTCCAAGTGTCTGAGCAATCAGAACACGACATAAATACCTTGCCATGCCTGTGGGATCCCATGCTAAGTTATAATCCATCACTGAAGGAGGCAGCCGCTCTTGAGGACATGCTAAAGCATTTCTGAGGTTGAATGTAATTCATTGCTACACTCTCTGGTTGCATGTTTATTTCCTCTAGCAGGAAGAAGTGGCTACATGCGGAGCAGTTGTATGCTGGAAATTTCACTTAAAATTTGCATCATATTAAAGAATTATTGACCAAAGGCTCTATAATTTATCAGCTGATTTATCTTCTCCTTTCTATAAGAATTCTTTGTCAATAACCTTTACATTCAGGAACTCTACCTTGACACATAGCTTTTCTGTATTTATATCTTTATTTGAAAACTGCACAAGTTTTCAGGATTGAGCCAGGTGAAACCATTCAGATAAACAAGAAGAATCTGTCCCACCAGCTCCTCACTACACACACAGAAGAATACGCAATATGGGTGTATAAAAAAAACCCTGCTTATCACATAGTTGCTTTATTTATTGTCTTCGTTTCTGACTCCCAGTTTCAGACAAACAAAAAACTGAGGAAAATGTTAAAGAACTGTCAAAGATTCTGTTGGAATAGAGAAGGAACAGGAATATTGTAAGACAGACTGTTCCCTCAATTTCTTCTGGCCAATTTGTAGTCCCAGCAGATTTGCACAAACTTTGAACAAGCACAGAGGCCTGGCAGTGCTGACATGAGCTGAACTCCTCTTGTCTTGTGAAACTCAACCACTGCGACTTCATAGGCAGCTTTGGCAAAATACAGAGAAGATCAACCCAAAAGAAAAAGAGATTTAAAACCGACTGTATTCTTAAGGAGAATTTTTGTCAGCAACTGAAAACGCCCCTAGTGTTTCATCAGGGAACTTTCTAGCAGCTTAATTTTTCCCTTACTTTTTTTGTGTTGCACTGGAGTCCACCCCCAGTGTCCTGAGCTCCTACTTTCTCCTTTTACTACTGATTTAGACATCCATGTCCGTTAATTATCTAAAAAAAAGAATCTTTAATGTTCAGGCTGTAACGATGCCACTGAGTCCCAAGAGCCTAACATATGTCAGAGGCATGAAACGATGACCATGAAAGGGAACTCCGCATCTATGTTTGCTTAGCAGAAGAACTGCAGGACTGACCTGTGGACTGATGTGGCTGTTTAATATGGTCTCTGCAAACCGTTCAATAACATCAGAACTGCTGTTTAATCCTCTTACCAGTACCATTGACATTATTTCATGTTCTACTAACTCCAACCCATCTGCAGAAGAAATACTTGCCTCTCTGGCAAGCCAATAGAGAGGGCCAAATTTTTTAAAAGGCTGCAGCTCTAATGTTCCATGTATAATTTCAAAACAAGATTTTTTTTTCCATTGGAACAGTTTTGCGTAACGTTATAGTCTGAGTCTCATCTCACTTTTAGTTTTGCAAGTCAGGAGTAAACACAATGCAAGGTGAGGATCAGAGCCCAAAGCTCCATGAAATTGAATTTTCTGAACCAAATAACCAAGTCTATTTTAAGACTACACCTCCAAAGGTGTTCAGACGGCTTTTGGAAGACCAAAATATATAGTTAAAATAGAAAAAAAAAAAGGTGGGATTTGAGAAGATTGAGAGGTTTCTACTTTGCAACTTCTTCACTAGTTTTTGCAATGTTCTCCCCTTTCATTTGGATTTCCTATGGAGAGTTTGTGGTAATCATATAAATGGACACAACCAGGTTTTTCAAGTGATGATTCCCAATTCAGTGTTCAACATTACAAAACCCACTTAAAATTACCGAAAAAGAAAGAAGAAAAAGATTTGTTAATAAAACCAATCTATCGTAATGATTTTCCCATGCATCTCCAGAGAGTCACAAAGAGTGCTAGACCTTGAAGGGGGAGGATTCAAGGGAGTGAAAACTTTCTGGCTTTGGAATGAACTAACATTTTTGATGCTGTACAATCATTCTTACCTCTCTTTGCAGCCTTTGGGGCGTCACAATCCATCCAGGAGAATCAATTATTGAATGCAACAGTAAGAGACTTGTCACTGTCTTCTGGCGGAGAACACAAGTGAGTCTGAAACCAAAGCAGACACCTGGTGTGAATGATCTGCAAAAAACCAGAATCTTTCAAAATCTGGAAGACTGGTTAACACCAATGTCCTGCTCAGAGTATTACACACCACAGAAACTGGTCGAGGAAAGAATGTTTCTATATACAATACACTCAGACTCCCACTATCACTTAATCCCTCTTCCATCTATGCCAAATTCCAGCTGCAGTCCGTACTCGCCTCCAAAGAACCAGAGCTAATAGCAAAGAAACAGTCGTATCTATTGGCTCCTTCGCCAGCATTTCACAACAGATATCATATGATTAGGTGTTAAGTGGGACTATTTGCACTTTTGCTTATGGCACATATAATTATGTAATTCTCTATAATGCCAAAATGACTGCTTAAGTAGCAGCTGCACAGAACAGAGATACTGGTTGGACAGCACAGAAAATACAATCTTAAATAAAACCAGCACAGTAAAAAATACACACATACATATACATATATATGTATTTATAAACCTTCAGGGCTATCTAACGTGGAATGTTTTTAGAAAAAGATCACATCAATGGTTCTTAAGCAAGACTCTGCCTCTCTTCTTGCCTCTGAAAGTGACAGGCCCAGAGTCCTTACGATACAAATTGTGGTTTGACAGATCCTTAAAACGTAATGGATGAAACCCTTGGAGTTCATGATCTCATCCATCAGCTGTTGCTGGTGTTTGCCACGGAGCAGGCTGGCACTAGATGGCTCCCAGTGTTTTAGGTGAGGTGGTGTAGCACATAGTTGTGCACTGAGTTTGCTGGTGCTTTAAAGCTCTGTCTGCAAAGAACCTTACGGGCAGCACAATGGGAGAGATGGGGGTAGGCAAACCGTATACAGCCACCCTCTGTGGAGTTCCTCCTGGGAAATTAAAAAAATAACTGTCCGTGCCGTAAAAAATATGGAGGAAGGTACATTTAACTTACTTTTATTATTTTTCAGAGGACGTGTCCTAATTTCATGGCACAGTAACAGACCTTCCATGAGCTTTGATAAAAGTATCGAGGTTACTTAGAAATGCTGTTATATTTTAAAATACAACCTTCTAACTATATGGGTAAGGTGGTAGCAGTGGTAGGAGTGTGCCACAGAGATGCTCTACAGAGGTCAAAAGGAGATCACCATTTGTTTAATTTAAATAAATCAATTTGTTAAACAAGGAGCTGCTGAGATTATACAGTTAGAGGGTGGAGAGCAAAGAAAGATAATTATTTTTGTTTGCATAAATCATTTTCTGATTACTTGGGGATCAGGGTGGTATTGTTTGGGTTCGAGAAAAGAGGGCAAAAGAAGATAAGTATATCAATTTGCTGATCAGGGTTACATGGGATTTTGCTGCTGGGGCTGGAGGAAGGAAAGAAGATCATTATTTTTATTTAAATAAATCAATTTGTTGTGATCAGGGATCACATGGGGTTGTGCCGTCTGCAAGGAAGGCATAGGAAATTCTCCTTTATGGACAGTTAGTTGTAGAACAAATGTTCAGGCACTACTCTATCAAGTGGAAAAAGGACAAAAAAAACTCCTCGAGATCACAAAGCTGGATTTCTATTTCTTTTTTTTTTGAAAGACCCTGTCTTCGGCATCTTGTATTGCTCTTCAGTTTGAGTTAAAACAATACCTCTTACACTTTTAACTCACTGAATCAAGATTATATATATGCGTGTGCATATGTGTATATAAACCATGTACACAGATAATTAGATAGGCAAAGAGATAGCCAGACAGCAGCTAATGGGCCCTGATCCTGCAAAAGCCCTTGGACTTCGAGGCAGTGTCTGCTGCAGCTACTGGAAGAACACTGATTGCCTTCCCAGGATGTAGGATCAGTCCTCCAGTGGGGAATATTCGTTTAAATCAATGGCCATTCTGTGCACATACACTTTAAGGGCCTGATATTTGTTGCTTCTTTTCTGAGGCAATTAATGAAGCTCTGTGTGTAATTTTAAAGGCCCTTCATGAACTAACTGGAAATCTACAGCACTGAACATCAGTGGACTCATATCCAAAACTAATAGCTTCAGTATCACTGCCAAAATTTGACTAAGCGCTCTTTGTGCCTGCAAATGGGGTTCTGTAGGCAGTATCCTTCTATCTGCCTTCAAGGGATAATCTCCTCTTACAAATAAAACAATTGTTTCATTTGCTCATTGCAATGGTTGAATCGGGCTGCAGAAATGAATCTCCCTGGTTTTGAACATTCCCAAGTCAATCCAGTGAGGAATTGGGGAGTGGGGTTGCTTTCAATTAACATGCGCTGCTATTTGCAAAACTAGTTTAAAAAATGTATTTTCACAGGTTTGGATGTGACTCATGCAAACTAATAAGCAAACCATTCCTCTCGCTATACCCCATTAAAAAAATGGCTCAATTGTAGTGTAAAAGTATAAATCTGTATCTGCAGGATCAAGGTGTCACATATGTTACCTTGGAGTAAAAAGAAGGAATAGTCTAGTTAGCTCTTTAACAAATGAAACAATGTTTAAGTAATTACAGAAAATAGGGGGCCCCAATCATCCCTTGGATGCTTTCAGAGCCAATGGCGTAGTCCAGGGGATGAATTTGCGTTTGTAACAAGAATGATAAATCTAACTAAACATCTTTATTTTTACTGTACCTTAAAGAAGCGTTTTTATTTAGTGCAGTCATATATCTCCACATTATTTTGAAGTATGCTTCTTTATTGCTTTTACGTCTTCAGAATTGCCTGAGGAAAGCATCCTTTTCTCCCTGTGTTTCATTGTTGTTACCCTTGTAGAGTATAACATGCACAAACTTGATTATGATTAATTGAGGGCTCTGGCAAATTACATTTTTATTCCTTTCCATCTAAGTCTTCCATCTGCTCAAGGAAAAAAAAAAAAAAAAAGGAAATTTTACATTTATAAGGACACTTAGGGCTTTCTGGGTAAATCATCAGAACAACCTGTTCAGCAGTAATGGCTGCAAGTGAAGAAAGTCTTCCTTCACTCTTACATCATCGACACATTAATGCATCTCCATCCTACAAGTCAGGCTGAGAGATGACGATAACTGGTCAAACCCCATTTGATCCAAAATCTTGCTGCAGAGCTGGAATTTCAAAGTGAATCAAACCAGTTTAAAATATTGCTCAATTAGATCCTACCACCAAAGAACCACTTAAAGCAGCGAAGTACTAAGGCGGTAAATATAAACACCTGTGTCCTTCGGCATAATGCATGTAACATCAGGCATGCTATTTATACGAGGCTCTGCTGAAGTCCTTACCCAAGGTGATGCAGCTGCATATACCAGCCCATTAAGCCTGGTGTACCACATCAGATAAGGCCCTTCCTCCAGGGTTTATGATTCAGGTATAAATGCCTGCCATCCCCTGGAAACTGGCAAATGAGGTTGCGCTTGGCAGTCTGGGGTTTTCTTAATAGGATGAATGACAGAAGCCAGGAGTCGTGTTTAACTTGTACCAATGGGGGCAGGAAAAGGCAGGGCTTTTTCATTTAAAGACAGCCTTGTTCTCCAGCCTTGTTAGTGCTTAGCACAGAGTGGCGCCTTTGACTGATGAGAAAGCAAAATTATTGAGGAATTTGCTCCTCTGAGACCACAGAGTTGAAATAACAAAACGCCAAACAATTTTAGCAACCAGAATGCAGATACAATCGGTCTTTAAAAGGCTGGTCCGGACAGCTGGTGGCATAGGGACAGAGGTTGCGAATTTATGACGAGGTCAACATCAGCGGCATTTTTCTTTTTCAGCCAATAATGTGAATTGAGTTGTTGGCCTTGGGCCAGGCCCCTATGAATAACGCTCCAAATGACTAACCCCACACCACTCTTCTTGAACCACCACTGAAGAAGACGGGTTAAATCTGCACGCCTTGCACTGAAGTGAACTGTGGAGCACTGGTGTGATCTGTTACTGTGAATCAGCTGTAAAGGTGGTGACTCCAGCAGGAGGGATAATAATCATCACCAAAGACAAGCGTTAAGTGTGGGTCTAATTGCTTGCAAAGATGACATCTGATGACTAGCAGGGAAGTTACTGCAGTGTTCCTGCACACAGGTGGACAGAGTTGAGGCTGACTTAAGTGCCAAAACACAAGGAGTCTGTGGTTCAACTGAACCAAACTAGATTTAGAGGTAGATACAGAAGCTACACTTCCTCTGCTAAAGTTTGCAAAAGATCCTTGTCAAAGATGTATTGACTGCAATGCTGTAAAACCTCTCAGCAGCACGCTAAAGATTAAGTTCTCTGATAGCCTCACAGTAGATGAAGAAACCACTTTGTCTAACAGACGTGGGGTTTTTGTAGCAAAACCAATTCTGTGGAAAGGGCAATATGGATCAAGAGTCCTCCATGGCAGACTGAACAACATGCAGAGCAACAGGTAAATGCCATATGGCTGGTAACAGAGAGTCACTGCCCATACTGCAGGAAAAATCACCAGCAGTCACTGCTTAGCAAGGAAGGATGTTCTCTTTATCAAGTCCAAAAGGGTTTTATTCCCAGTTGAGCCTCCCTAGACGTTGGTCAAGTCCCTTCAGGATTCTCGTTTCCAGCCTCACAAACTGGAGAGGCTGCATTTACCCACCACTGTACAGGGATCTTAGTAAGAATGATCCAGCAGAGACTAAACTTTTCCAGTGATAGGTATGGCCTTTTCCTGATGTAATGACAAAGCTGGCCTAGAAGTGAGGGGTGTCTGATGACTTCACCCCTCCAAGAAGCAATCCATACACCTCCAGGCCCAAGCAGGACATCACATAGAAGAGCTGGTGAGTAATCTGGTGACAAAGCTACTGGAATCTGTGGTCAGAAACCCCTGGAAACATTGTCCCAGCTTGCCATGGGGACTACCACAACATAAGCGTCCTGCTGCAGACCTCCTCCCCTCCCTTCGCTCACACATCATGGACACACAAGGGCACAAGAGTTAATTCAGTCTTCTGTGGAAAGCTCCGCATGAAGCCTCTTTAATTGGGCTTTGTGTGAGTGTGTGAATCTCATCCTGATACTTTCAGGGTACTCGGGGAAACATTAGAATGGCAGCACAGCAGAAATGGAAAATGCATTATCATTCATTGGCAGCAAATAATTTATTTGATATCCGCCATCCTTTTTTTTTTTTTTTTCCTGCTGGCTGTGTTTCTGATTGTATGTGAAATTAATTTCTGAAGAGTTTAGCTAATAATTATTGGTGAGAAGATCCTGTCAGTCTCTCAAGATAAACAAGAAATGGTTCTGGCTGACACAGTTTTGTGTCACATGACTATCCTATTTTTCTGATTTAATAAATATTAATCTTTCTGCCTTTTGGGAGCATTGTGCAATATTTTTTTATCTTCTGATTTGACTTGGGAAATGACCGGTACATGCCGAAACTACTCCTAATATATAAAAAGGCAAATTTTCCTTATTTCATTTCAAGACGAGACATTTTTCAAATTAAAATTAATATGCACACAGATTATATCTTCTCTTACACAAACCTATGCATGATGCTATTTAGGGTGTGCCTTTTTTCCTAACCGCGAATTCTTCTAACATCAGATAAACGAGATTTATTGTTATATTCCCATTTTATCTTCTAAATTTTGCCTAGTGGGAGAGCATACAGGAGACAGGTGACCCCCCAAAAAACTGTAGAAAATGATCTTACATTAGGGCACTTGGCAGAAACTCAGACAATCTCTCGGGAGTTGCCAGCCTTGCCGCAGATTTTCCTCACCGCTTTGGGCAAAGTGCTTTCCTTCTTCGTGCCTCGGTTTCCTAGCTGTAAAGGAAAAGGGGCAGGAAGGTATCATAGTTCTTTCCCTTGCTCTTTCTGTCTTATTCCTATTGCAAAGTCTTGAAGGCAAGTCTGATTATGCATTTAGCAGATGGGGGCTCCAAACTCAGCTGGAGCCTTTAGGCATTACTATAGTATAAATAACAATAATGATGATGGAGTGTTAAAATAGACAGAACTTGTTCTTTGTTCTCCCTAATGTGAATCAAACTGCGGCTGGACTTATATTTAACACCACCAGCTAGTTTATTTATGAGAGGACTTATCAGAAGTGGTTGGGTTTAATTTCCTCTAATTCACACTGTATGAAAAATGGCAACTGTCTGATTTTAATCTATAACCTGATGATAGGGCTTCCCAGAAATAACAAAAATACCACATTCGAGGGATCCAAACAGTTACTGCAGGAGTGCAGCGCAGGCTGATTACGCCTGCTGCCTCACACCTCTGCTCCATCCCCTCCCTGCCTCCTCTCTTCCAACAACATCTGCAAAGGCCAGAATCACTGAAGCGGTAGATAAATTATCAATGGTAATAAAAAGAATTTCAGGAGTTCAAGTGCCTTCCTTGGCACGTCGATTCACAGAAAGAGTTAATCCTTTGTTCTTAGGTTGGCCTTTTTATTTTTTAACCAAGTGGATACGTGTTTGTTAAGCTGCCTTTTCTAAGGCGGAAGGAGGAGGAAAAGGTTGTGAAAAAACACTCATTTTCAAATGGAATAAATGTGTGAAGTTAAACATAAATGTGCATTGACAAGCTCGCAGATTATCGCGGAGTAAAAAATAATGATGTGAAAAAGACAGAATTCCTTTTCAAACCAATAGGAGAAAGATTCAAAAGCGGGGCAATCAATACCACCCTGTGATCAACAGGAAATGCTAGGAATAACTGTATATCATGTGTGGCTTCAAATTTACAACCGGGACATATAATCTCATTGTAAGAAGAGAGTCAAGTTCAAGAACTTAGCCTCTACAGTAAAGCTCTCATTTTAACTAAAGAAGCTGAGGTCGACGGCCTCTCAAATGAAACAGATAAGGCGACATAGGGTTCTTGTCAGAAACAAATGTTATGTCTCTCCCTACTGAAAAGCTTAAAGATATTATCAGCAAAAGCCTAGTTGGGCCTGAAATGGGTCCCAGAGAAGTAATATTAACCAGGCTCCTGGCAGATCATTTATTTATCTCAAGCTAAATTCAATAAAGAGAGCCATATATAAGTGAGGGAAAATAATGCAGCTGCTAGTAATTTATCATTGGATGGAAAGTCATTGTTATCCTTATCTCTCCAATGATGTTCTATTTCCAACTGGTAATGAATTATGGGGCTTGCCACATCTTTACTATGTGACAGGTCAACACTACCTCACGGGGACTGTACTGTATTTATGCAATCGATAGAGAGTTTGCTGAGAAAATATTAGCAACCATTTTGTGAGAGTGACCTAGAGCTGTATGGCCTTATGATCGTTGGTGGTGGTCAGCGCATATAACAGCATTTCTACTCTCCTTTAAAACAAAGATTGCTCTGAATGCTTTAAAAGTATTTTTCACTTTGCTCTTTGTAAAGCCAAGCATGTGAAGTGAACCACTGGATTGTTAATTATAAAGCATTCTGCTCATTTAAGCTGGCTCAGCCACCAAAGGGATCTTTTCTGTTCCTTTGTTCCACTTATTAGAGGGATTTATTAAATCAAACTTCAGTACAGACTTAGCCAAAATTATTTGTGCCTGTGGTGTTTGGGGCATAGCAGAGGCACGAAGAGCAGAGGTTTGGCCAGGCTGCTGCTGAGATGTAAGGGCAGGCTAACGAGCAGCGCTGGGTGCCCCACAGAGCTCCCAAATTCCATGCAGAGTTTTAAGGTGGAAGCCATGCAACTCAACACCGTGTTTACCTTCCTCAAATCAAGTGCGAGGGACCCTCCTAGCAAGAGAAGCAGTGAAAAACAGTGCCAGCTGATGGATGGCTTCAGGAGGAAGAGCCCTGCTGCAGGGACACTTGGCAAGGGTACGGCTTCCGGAGTAGTCCCTTCTCTGGTGCTGCTCTCCCATCCCCGAACCAATTATGGCCGCGTTTCCTCTCTGCTCTACTTCTCCCCATTGAGTTTGGCTTTCATTATTCCCAAGAAGGGCTCATGTTGCCTGAAAAGTTTGGATTTATAGTAAAAAAACAGAAATAGACTTTAAATTTCACATGGACTGGGGGGGTGTGTGTGACTAAAAAAAATGGATTTTGAAAAACATCTCTTGAAAAAGAACAAAGAAAATTTCCAAACACATTATAATTTTTTTCAGGAAAAAAAAGAGAGGTTTTTAGAATAAGCAGTCTTTTGTCATTAGAAGCTTGTGGGAATGTATTTGCGGCCAGTTTCTGCCCACTTACCTGTCGTTCCACTGGACTGGGCCAATCTGGCCCAAACCACTACAAAGTTACCGAAGGAAAAAAGGCCAAAAACCAGTACAACCACATTTTGGCCCAGACCTCATTTCTAGATTAGGCCACTTGTTCTTCATGCCATTTGGTTCACTATCTCCCCTTGAGCCTTCTTCTGCATTGAGAAACAAGAGACTACCCATTTGTGGCCACAGATTGTTCCAAGAACTGAACAATCCAGAACATCCCATTTTGATTTTTTTTGTTTTGTTGGCGTTCTTTTGTTTGCCTTTTTTTTGTTGTTGTTAGGTAGAAAGGTAGAAAAATACATCTCCTTCAAGGCAGAGCAGGGACATATTTTGAAAAACAAAGGGAATGACACTTTCACTGAAGAGAAGCAGCAGCCGTGTTGATGGTAAAAGTTACTAATTACAATAACACATGGATTTTTAGCCCTGCAAGGAGAAGTCCAGATGAGTGGGGCCACCGATGCTGAACCCGCAGACCCTTCTAAAAGAGCACAATAGGACAGGATTGTACCTGTGTGACATCCAAATGGGGAAACGAGAGGAAAAGTAATGCTGTCTTTTCCCATTATTGTGGGAAAAGGAAATTTGGACACGCTGGCCAGCTACAGTTCACTTAAATAATGCATTAGGTGACCTAAATGATATTAACTAAGGTGGCTAAGATTAACTCAGGTGAAAAACAAACGCAGATAGCTCTATCCATTGTTAAATAACGAGCGTGCTTCCTGGTCACAGAGACATACTGTGCCTTCTGGCATGCATGCATGTGTTAATATGTCTCTTTGGCTCTGTATGTTTAGGAAAGTCTTAGTAATGGAAAAACAAGGGTGTTGTAGGTGAAGGCTGAAGTCCTTTGGCAGAGCAGCGTGTGCAAGAGCTTGACCAGAGCCTGCTGGATTGTACTTCGGTCGAGCCTGTGATAGCAGTCTGTCAACTCCACGAGCATTAACACTCATTCACAAAGATTCAGAAAGTCAATGAGAGCATTACCGTATCCTGGAGTAAATAACATCGTTTTCCCATGTACCGACTGAGATATAAATTCCATATGGTTTGGCTATACCAGAAGGGGTACTGCCCAGATCCCATTAACATATGAAAGCTCCGGTACTTTCATAATCAGTTAACTCCAGGGGTCCTCTAGCTGAGGCCAGGAAGATCTTGCCTTTCTTTTAATAGTTGAGAACGTATGATGGATTTTTATAATTTAAACAAGTAATGTAAATAGCAAAAAATAAAAAATCTAGGTGTCATAACTCATATAAACCAAGATAATCCAGAGAAATATACCCCTTGAAAACAACTATTGACTTCTGAGTCTATCATAACCAGCAAGGAGTCTGCTACTTGTCAGATACTCTTTCTCGTGTAGTTTCAAACACACTGTCAAAATTGTGGATAGCTTCTAGCTCCCAGGCCTTCTACTTACACACCAATCACTCAATTCACTTTTTCATTTCCACTGTTTGGAGTCCTATCCCAAAATTTGTAAAATTAAAAACCTAAAATACTGATTTAAAACTACTTTGGTTTACAGAGGTACAGTCTGGTAGGAATGATGTATGTGTTTAATAATATGTTCCCTGGCTAATAAAATACTAGATTATTTTTGGACAACAGAATTTAAATGGAAGGAAGTTTAACCATTAGGAACCTGTTTACTATTACCAAGAGAATAGCCAGTTGGCAGGTCAATAGCTATCAGCAGAAATAAAGAACCACAGCAGCCACCTGTGCTTAAGGCTTGTCCCTGTTAGGAAAAAATAAATGAAAGGGCAAAAACTGAGAAGCGAAGCTAGAGCATGCTGGGGCTTTTTTTCAGCTTAAAATTAAAAAATAGAGGACATTGCTCTGGAACTACCGATTTCAGAGTTCAGTGCAAATGAGGCTGTTTAAGATAACATGGGCAGCAAATATCTACATCAAACTTTTTCTCTAGATAAACAATTGAATCTGAAGCATGTTGAAATATCTCAGACAGGTTCTTCGTGGCATGAGGATTAGCTGTGAAAGGAAGTGTGCACGCAGGGATGTTTCCCCTTCCTGTGTGAATAGTCCCACCATTGCATTGAGCCAGTTGGAGGTTGGCCATTTAGAGTTGAAAAGGCCAGCAGACACCTGTGTCAAGTGCATCCTTCCTTTACCAGATGGAAATAATTGGAGCCTTGAGAAAGTTCTCACTTATTGTCATCCGAAGGGGTCAGAGAGAATCACACCTGCAGAAGAGCTGCACTGTGTATCTCACAGACAACGCACATCGGGTAGAATCACGTCCCAGTAGTGTCAATGGGACTTTTGTTGTGGAACTGGAGGATGAGGCTTTCTATTGTCAGCAGTGAACATTTTTCAGAGGCAATGAAGTCTTGTTCCTAGATAATCTAAGACACACATCAATCCTGAAATTAAATGCAAAGCAGAGGTTTTTTTCCCCTCTGATTTCTTATTTCCACATGAAGACTATTTTTCTCACCTTTACCAGTCAGCTATGGTTAATCTGCTTTTCTGTCCTAGAGACTTCTTTGTGTACACATGTACATATGTACTGTATTGACATTTATATATCATTAAAAATGAATTAGCATCATGTGGTGATTCGGACATTCTCTAATATAAGCATAGAGTACAACTGTATTAGTAAATGACAACATTTTAAAGGTGAATACCCTACATAACATGTAAAATGCTCCTTATTAAAGACACAGAAACACTATAGTCCAAGTATCAGCTATATATTGAAATATTGGATGTTTAGGTGATGGATAAACCTACAAAGGATGTAAATTTTTCTCTTTTATTTCTTGAAAATGAAGCACCAAGATAATTGTAGCTTGGGTAGTCCAAAGATGTTCGACTTCTCAGAAGGAAAGAAATTTTCACTTAGTAAAAATTGGACTAAAAAAGCAGAGGAGAGGCTTAAAATTCCCAAATAAATCATTACATTTGATCCAGTAAAAAATGGGGCTGGTAATTTTTTTCAGAACATCTCCTGTAATGACAAATTTTCCATGATTTCTATGATTTGATACAGGGGAAATTTAGGAAACCACTTGCTACTTGGCTTCCATTTTAAGGGCTCTGCATGTCGTACAGATGCAGTAGCAGCACCTGCAGAAGAACACTCTTGTGCTCCTGACCACCTCCTGGTGAAGGTTCCAAAAGGTTTGTTGAAGCCAAACGGCACCCCGCTAATTTTACACCAGTTATCCCATTTACAAGTTCACAGTGGCTTAACAGCTGTTACAGATATTAATGGCTAATCAATTGCTATTGATGCAATTATTCTCCTCATCCACAAGCAAAGTCTTAAATAAATGGGCAAATATTAACTTAGGCTCCAGCTGATAAGGTTTTTTTCACCATGCTTGTGTAGTATAGGTTTCCCTTCTGAACTTTGATAAGACATTTACAGAGTAGTTAAAAAAAAAAAGAAACCACTAAGGAGAATAATTGCTGCTATGGGCAACCTTTATTTCATTATCACAGGACCTTAACCTGGACTTGTTTAATGTTACCTAAGGTTTTGGTACCCTGTCCCCTGTTTGTACGCTTGAAAGATGACTAGTAGTGAGAGCATAGGCTTGCTCTCGTGGCTCAGAGCCAGCATGCCACCCAAGGAGCCCTTCAGCATGCCCCGTGACCAAAGGAAACGCTTCCACAATGGTCCAAGTCAACAAGGAAGGCAAAAGATGATGTTGCCTGCAGCTTGCTGCTTGCCAAAACACTTTTGCCAAAGGGGTCAGCACAGGTTGAGACCACTGCTCTACAGCTCGTGCCATGTGTTCCCATAAGGAGCAAACAAGCACAAGGCGAGGCATGAAATCTGAATATTGGGACACCATTTATCAACACAGAAATGAGTGCAAGGGTCTCAACAAACTTTCAGATGGACAAGCTCACAGGGGTTTGACTGGATAACAAGGCTACAGGTCTAATTAGGCAGAGGTTCACTGCAGCACAGCCAACATAGATGAAGACACTTTTTCAGCACACGCAATACACATTTTTATCTTTGAAAGCAAATTGTCAACTTTTAGTTCTGTGTTGGTTTGCTAAACAGCATCAATTTTTTTCAACTTCTCTACTTCCCAGAATCAAGACTCCAAGTATATAAGTAAAGAAACACTTTAACTGCCAGAAAAATTACGTTTTTGTGTAACATATAGGAACTACACTGCAAATACTTTAAAGAAAAAGCTCCAGCTCTCAGGGTGTCTTGTTTTAATGTGCTATTTCTTTGAAATTCTGAAAATACTTGTGCACTGATTTGTAAAAAATAAATATCAATATACTCAATTCTTAGTCTCATCTGAGGTAATATGGGGTTTGTGGAGGGAGACACCAATATATTTTGCTTCCTCTTCTTGTACAGCCTAAATTCTGTAAGTCAGACAATTGATCCGCGAAAACAAGCCAGCATGGGTGGTAAACTATCCGGGGCAAACTCCCTGTCACTTGAGTTTTTAAATCAAGGTTGAACGTATTTCTAAACTAGGTGTTCTAGCTCTACCACAAGCTCGATGCAGGAATCACTAAGTAAAATCCTCTGACTTAAGGGGGTCAGCCAAGATGATTATAACGGTTCCTGTTGGCCTAAAAAATCAGTAATATAGGTGAAAGAGAGACCAGGGTTGAAATTCATCCAGGTGTAAAGCCCTGTGACAAAACTTTGAATAGAATTTCAGCCAAAGTACTTAGAAAGTCTTAGGCCACCCTGCATCCAGTGAGATTTTTAGGGAAAGCCCCCTATACTACACATGCAGAAGAACAGCTATGTCAATCCTTATTAAGGTTTTGTTTTGCATACTGTGAGAGGAAAAAAAAAGCATTGCCTTCTGCCCCAGGGTTGCCGCTGGAAGAGAAAGACCAGCTGGGACCTCTTGTGGAATGCAAAGGAAGCTTAACATTTATCTGCTTTTGCTCTCGTTGGTATTTGTTGAAGAAGAACTTAAAATGTGCATTTCCAAGAGAAAAAAAAAGCCTCTAAGGAAGCTCTTTTGACCTATCAGCAAGTTTTGGAGGGGCTGGAGTCAGCGGTGGCTTTGCTACGTATCCTCCAGACTCACAGAATAGCCAGTCTCTAGAGAATAACGTTGAGGCGCCAGCGTAGGAGGACATGCACCTTGCAGCGTGGTACGTGAGAAACTCTGGTCTGTGAACCCAGTAACCTCCATTTCAATAATGCCTATTGTAGAGTAAAATTTATCAAGGGAAATGCTGACTCCACAACTCACTAACATAAATCATCTGTTGAAGGGCAAAACACATGAAATTGCCTTGAGATTTGGAGCAGTTTGGGAAGCACATGATTTTAGAACAACGCCTTTGGCCAAGGCTTATTACTGCCTCCTGAAACGGGCAGGTGCCCACTGCTCCTCCTGCACGGATGCACAACCCAGGTAAGCGGGCAGAAACTGGCCGCAAATACATTCCCACAAACTGTACATGGGTATTAGTAAACACACAGGTTCCACCATAAAGGGATTAGATGACTCTTTCCTGGCGTCTGGAATGCACATTATGTTACCAAACAAAGGAAATTATGCAAAGATAGCCCCAGAGGCAGAATAACCATGATCCGCTCCTACTTACGAATACTGGGCAAATACTAACTAGCCACAATTAATTACCTGCCTCTGCTCGTTTTGTTAAATGATCAAAGTAATTCATCCACTGGTTGCACATGAATGTGACTATTTGTACAAAATCTCATTTATACGGTAGCGGTGCAGGGCCAGATCCTGCAGTATTTGCCATTATTCACATGTAAGTCTCCTTATTGAGAGAATTGCTTCTAATTACTTAGCATCAGGACTGCAGGACGTAGCCTGACTTCTGCAATATTAAGGTGATAAGGATATATAGCAGAGCAAGGGTAGAATCAATTGTTCTTAGATTTCTTCTCTTCCTCATCGGCCTGCCTGACACACATGAAATATTTGTGAAATCAATTTCAGAATGACCAGACGAGGTACTGGAAGTACCACAGTCAGTTCATCAGTTGGCTCTTCCAGGAACACTTCAGGAATTAGGATGGAAGTATATTACTTCCTTTCCCACAGGATAACTGCAGTGAATACAATAACCCTTGTTCCGAGAGATACTGCCGTGCACGCTGCCTCACACACTCTATCAAATGAACAGCGTTCGCCCCCTTTCAGCAACAGCTGTGCAAAGGACCAGTATACAACCTTAAACTTTCTTTCCTCATTTCTTCAGCACCATGCAGTGTTTTGTATCAGCACTGAATCACGCCGAGGTCCTTCAAAATCAGGTTTCGTGGCTGCGTTACCCGCGCGTGGTTGGATTTACCCCTGCAAAGCATATGTGGTCAGCTCACCTCTTGTACAACGCAGCCAGAACTGTGGATCTCACTCCTGAACTTGGCTGTCTATAACAAGAACTGTGTTACCAGCCCACCTGGAGCAGAAACCCCAGAGCAACAAGGATGCTAACAGGACTTGGCTCCTGGGCCACTGAAGCCCTTAGGTAGTTTTCTCCTGCCCACAGTAGGTTTTGGAGGCAGAGTGCTAGAATTCCATCCCAGGCAATTCAGTTCCCTGTTTGCTCGCAGTGAGGCAGAAGAAGTTTCACTGGCCTTAGCAAATCCGGCCCGTAGTTTCGCCCTCCTTACGAGAGCTTTGCATATGCTCCCCTGGCACAGAAAAAGGAAAACTTTGCAATAAAGGTACGGAATCAGGTTTGCCAAGAATTTTGATAAAAGTGCATACAAAAGGAGCTCTACTCAGTGTCAGTGCAGACCCCTTAAAACGCACACATGAATATTTATGGAGTTTCTCTTTCTTTCAAGAATTGTTTGTTGCTCTATTTGATCATAGTACTTCTCCAGCTCCTAATATTTTTGGATAATGTTCTTGCCTTCATTTGTAATCACTCTTTATTCGGTGTAGAAGATGGATTTTTCCAATTTTGTGCTATTATATACCTTAGCATGGAAAGGATTAGATGGGTTTTTCTTTTTCCTTTTAGTCCTTATTTAACTGCTTGTGCGCTTCAGGGATTTATATCCCAGTAGGTCTAATTCCAGGATTATAGGTATCTAGATATCCAGTAAATCATTTAGCAGCATATAGGTTTAAGGCAACTCCAAATAACCCCTCCAGTTAGCTCTCCAGCTAAAACCTGAAGTTAGCTAGGAGCTCTACATTTGAGTAAGAGTTATAAAGTAATGCAGAACCACTAATTCAGAGTCTGATTACACTTCCTTCAAAGGCACTGATAAAACTTATACCCACTTCAGTGGAAACATGGCAAGGCCTTCAAATCCTTTTGCTTTAGACGCTTTCCCTCTTCCTAGCCAAATACTAATCAAAGTCTCCTCCTCCTCTGATTTAAGGTTCAGCTCTCATTCCCATAACTGTTGCATTTTTATTTAGATAAACACTGTCAGGTTGAGTTGACCCAAAATTTAGATTTATTAAAAATGAAATAAAATGAGCAACAGAAAGCTTTCTGTATTTGTTTTTCTAAATTCCAGTGAAAGCAGCTTCTCGGTTTGGACTTCAAGTTTCCTTGGCATCATCTACAGCCTGAACATTGCAGCACTGTGCTCGTACATGAAAACAACTAGGGGACAGACAAACGTGAAATTGAGTTATAGGTTTTCCTTGTTTGGGCTCAGTGAAAAGTAAGCACGTGGTATTAAAGATCAAAAGCAAATCTGGTTTCTTCGGAACTATCATGCAGAATAATTAAAAGCAATACTAACAGCAAAGATAAGGAAATCGGTGCTTTTAACCGTGCCTTTTAATTTGCTCAGGCCCCTTTAAACATGGCGTGGTGACTGAGAAAGGCTTTGCCCTGGCAGAGCAGTTAGTACAACCACGGATCCGTGCCAGTTCTCACCAGGCGTGTCTGAGGGTTCGTCATGCTGTGTTTTAGGCAAGGCATTGTTCCACTGGCACTAACAGCAGGAATGCTGGGGAGGCACAGGTGTTTCAAGGTCAGGATTCTGGTTTGGTTTGAGATGCACGAGGGTGTTAAATCCATCATTTGATATATTCGTAGCACTGGCTGATTCTCTCCAACCTGTGCAAGAAGGTGCTTTTGTACTCGACAGTTTTCTTGCAGTACAGAGTATTATGGAGCAAGAGACTGCTAAGTGACACGAACCGCAGCACGGAGGCCACTTACCGCACACAGGGAAAGAACCTGGTTGCTCTAACAGGTCCTGGAGGAAACCAGGACTGCACCTGGGGTGTGGTAAAGTGATAAAACTGAGCATCCCTCCCACCCTTAAGGGTAAGTGCTTGTTTAAACTCTCTTTATATTGGGTGTGTCAGAGGTGCGGGCCTAGAGGATCTGCCATAGCCAGAATTAACACGTGTTCTTCTCCTGGTGAACAGATATAAAAAGGCCTTTCCAGACAACAGGCTTTTTGCCTGTGTGAGTGTCAACACAGAGTTCATTTCAGGTAAGTTCTGTGGTGAAGAGAAAGGTAAGGTTAGGTGAGAAGCCCTTCCCATCAAACCAAACTTGAAGGAAGGCCAGGACTGCAGGGCTGGATTAGGACCGGGCACATCCCAGCACACAGGGCGGTGAGCAAGATGCATCACCTCAAGGAGGCACTGAATCTCAGAAACGCACCTTACATTTGCAGTTCCCTTACTTGTACGGGATGGGAAGGGGGGATTTTAGTATGCACCACCCACCATCCTATGCACTGGCTCAGGCAATTAGGCCAGTGAATAAGACCAGCAGACAAACACAGTTCTCCCTGCCTCCATGTCCATCCTGCAAGGAGTGGGCAACCAAGCAGGTAGACTTGTTCACTCCTGCATGCCCCGATCCATGGTCCAGATACCCAATAAAGGGGGCAACAGAGCCTTCAGTTCATTTATCTTTATCTCCTGCGCAAGAGAAATGAAGTCACCATGTGGCCTTCTTCTACCGACCACTCAATCTTCTCTGCAAACCATTCCCTACCTACAGCCACAGCATGTTCAGCCCAATCCTTTTAAAATGGGCTTGAGAAAGTTGATTTATAAATGAATGAACAGTGAATATGGAGAAATTACACGTTCCAGTGGTGCCATGCCATCCTGGTCCATCATTCATAAAATTTCATGTGTATCTAGACCCTGTCAACAGATCTGCCTCAAAGAGCATGCAGGATCAGCAGTCTGTAGTCTCAGAAACAGACAACATCTAAATCCACCACCAATTCAGTAACATCTCTGCCTGAATATGATAGATAAGGATTTCAGGAAGGCATGTCAAAGATAAAAGGAAAGCTACCCCTTGCTCTTGTTTAATTTCCCTTCCAATTTCCTAAAAGGCCTGTTGCGGGAATGACTGTCACCAGAAAGATACAGGGCCCAATTTACAGCCATTGCACAGAACTGCAATAAGCAGTTGCAGTCTATAATTTTCAAGTAACACCACATTTATGAAAACTGCAACAATCCCTTTTGCCGTGATTTGTGGACTCTGATGGCAGAAGGGCCAACCTCTGTCTCATGCAGCAGAGAGCAAGAAGAGACAAAGATGAAGAGAAACAAACTGGCTGCTGCCTCAGCATGTAGTCTGCAAAATAAATAAAAAACAGTCTTAAAAAGTGTTAATAAAATATCCGCTAAGAGTAGAAGGGGAGATTAGAGCTGACAAGTTGGCCATAGGGCCTTCTTCAGGCTCTTCCAGTTAGAACTGAGACAAGATGACAAGTTGAGAAATTGAACTATGTTGACATGGCCTGCATTTTCATAAATTTCTTGCTCCTTTTTTATATTAAAAAAAAAAATAACCTGCAAAATAAAAAGGACAGAATTCAAACAAAGGCTTCTAATACTGTGCGGTTCTCCTAAGCATTCTGTACCAAGCTTTAGGACAAATGCAACAGTAACTGAAAGACCCGTAACTGACAATGCGTTGTATTTACTGAGTAATCACCTCTAATTTTTTTCACCAAGGATTCTATTTGAGTGGAAAGACTTCAGCACGAGTTGGATGAGGTCCCAGATCATCCTGCAGTTTTTAGGGAGAGCAGTGTTACTACTACAAGAGCGAATCAAAAAATATAGTAGTTAGATCTTATTATCTTTTGGGTTTTTTTCAAAATCCTATCAAAATCAGTAGAAAAGCTTTCACTGAGTCTAATCCCTTTCTGAAAAACAGTTCAATTCTTTCTGAATTGGTATTAAAATCACAGCATTTGGGAAACATTAATGAAGAAATCAGGGACGCTTTTATAAATGGCTGAAACAGCGAGCAAGCGTTTACTCCCCTTACACCTCTGAAGAGTCAAACTCAGAGTTCCACATTATCACCATTTCACTCACTCTGGGCTTCAGGCAACTTTAATGTTTTAAATCTTTAGCATCTCCTCTTTTTCCTCAAAAAAGGAATTCCGTTATGGAATAAAAGATAACTATGCCTCTAGTTTTGCTGTCTGGGAGTTTCTTTCCCAATCCAACATTTGAGAATTGGGAGTTTTTCTCTAAATTGCTCAGACTAAGCAAAGGTAACATGAGAGATTTTCCAACTACATAATTTTATTTTTATCATCATCATCATCATCATTATTGTCATGATCTTTTCTTTGGTGTTTTAGTTGTTACCTAACCGAGACATATAGTGCTGCACAGCACGTAGTCTGCTTTCACATCTCAAATGAGCATAGCCATGCAGAGATCAGAGGACCAACAAAGGGTTTATCACAAGTGCATCTAGTATTGTTTCTAATCAGTGAACTGCACAACACCAGTACAGCTGAGCTGCGGGCTGGCAGGTTACAGAAGTATTCCTCACGCAGTGAGGAGTGTCCCATCAGTAACAAGGATGTTTCAAGAGAACAAGTTTTTATTAGCTTCAGTCATACTTTCACTTGCATCCCTGTTTTGATGTTCACTCCACCTTCTTTGAGGGGGCAGTAGAAGATGCAAATCTTAATCCCTTCTGAGCACAGAGGGCTTGAAAGGCAACAGAATAAATCTGCCTTCACCATATTAGATATGGGTGGAAAGCAAGGAAGACCCTCTACAGAGCGTTTACACTCCTGTAATAAGCTCGGCAATCCTAAACCTCAGCAGAAGAACCTAAGTCATTGGTCCTTCTGGGGAACCCATGCCTGAAAGGGGTGACATTTTGGCAAGGGCCTTCTTGCAGACCCTTTTGTTAAGGTTGTATCAGAAAGTGTGCTCACCTGTTGTGGAGATGGCCTTTAAAAAACTGAGAATGCTCTGGGCTTTTGAGAGATCATAAGACAGCTGGAGTTGGTACCAGCTAGGCTCCTGCCTTGAGTTTCAAGGTCTGGGAAGGCCCTGATCACAGTCCATTCACTAGTACTTTAGGCCAGTTTCTGCTTACGGAAGTCTGGAGAGATGGTAATTGATTGTCCAAAGGCTGACGCTCACATATGGTGGACACCTTCTTTGTGCTAGAACATCAGAGATGCAAAGGGGCAGACCAGCAACAAGCTTTGGCAGCACAGCAATACTGAGGGACCAGGCCGACCAGGACAGCAAGAGCTCTCTTGCTCACTGGCTTCAGTCATTTTCTTACCCAAACAACCAAGGCTTCCTCAGACTATCAGGTGGGACTCTTAATGAAAGAAGTTATGTAAGGGCAGAAAGTTTGATTCACCAAGCCGCCACACTGGCAACACGTTTACACAACTTCTCCACCCAAAATCAAGAGGTTTAACCTGTAGGGATAATTGCACCCCTTTGGCAAGGGCGGTAAAGAGCACTTAAAAGGGCAATCAAAGCAGAGAAAAAGGGAAAGCAACATCATTTTGGATAATTGGAGCAAAGAGGTAATACATATCTCAGTGTCACAGGGGAGATTGGCCAATGCAATATGCATTTATTCTTATCTCAGAAATGTATTTATCGAAGAAAACCATGCTTAAGTTAAAAGGAAGCACATAAATCTTCACTTATTGTCATCTTGCAACTCACAGCAGCTGCTAATTATGTTATAGATCTTCCAGAAGTATGTATAGTAATTACCAGTTTCAGCCACGTTATTAGACTTGCAAATGGAGTTTGCTCTTTGCAAGCCTGTCAGGAGCAAAGGGTCAGACCAAAAAGGGGGTAAATCAGCACAGACTCAAGAAACCAAGTGGGAATCCCTAATTGTACTAGACCTACTCTGATTTGCACTTGATGAAGCCACCACCTTTGAGATGTACACAGGTTTACTTGCTGAACTCTCCTTTTGCTGTGCTCACCCACGTTAGGAGTTACATCAGGCTTTCCTGAGCAGTCAACTCACAGCAATTATCAGGGTCTGACCTGGGCCCAAACTCAATGTATTGGAATCAGTGACAGCTCTCCTTAGATCTTAAAATCTTTCAGAAAGAAAAATTGATGTCATTGTCCTTAAAGCAGGAGTAAGTTCAAGGCCTCTGGAGTCCTCAGGAAACCCTTGATACTGCATCCATCTGTGGATGAATGGAAGCACCACTTTTTGTCACTTACATAAATAGGTAAAAAGGAAATTTAGTTAAATAACCAGGGTCTGGTTACACTACCCACTTTCTCCATATACCATAGCTGAAGATAAAAAGCGCTACCAGGTATAAATCTTATTTATATATGCATACATACATGGGAAGAAGAATCACCTGTGTTACTAATTTGTTCTATTTGTCTGGGTTTCATATCTACCGAGCACTGACTGGAATTCTTAAACCAACAGGAATTACGCAGGCAAATGACTAACAGGTTGGTATGAAGGTAGAGTTTTCAAAAGCTTTACATGACTTATGAGCTGAACTTCCAATATGAAAGGTTATTTTTTTTATAAAGTACTCTTAAGTCCATCACATTCTTCCATAGAAAATATAGAAGTACTAATATGTATCTATTCAGAACTAACCTTTCTTCCACATTACAAACACATACAGAATCATTATTCAAATCTGTTTCCTCAAAAGGGTAGTAGAAATGCAATAGTGACCAAAATAATAGACTAGACAAATGGTTAATATTTTCTGTTAGGCCAGTTGGAGCATTTAAATAGCATGATCTCTTCCCACCTCGAGCACAGCTTATTCTGTGAAGCCACAATAATAAGATACAACTGTCTGCTTACTTTGTGAATTATAAATCGCAAAACATTTTGATACCTTTACTGAAAAGGTTTACATGAGTTCAAAGCCACATTATTAATGAGAATAAGCCATACAGTCATTTAAACAAAGACCTCTTCGTATCACTTTGCAGCTCCAGTGTCTACTCTTGCAAAGTTCCTCCATTCTCATTGAGAATAAGAGTTGAAATAAAAGTGGAAAACATTCTTCTGTGCCCAGCTGGATGGGCAATGTTTAATGTGGAACACCCTCCTTGGGAAAAGAATCTAAAGAAGAGTTTCAAGATTAATATCCGATTTCCAGGCTTTTACACTACTCGGCAATCATTCAAATCTAACAGTGAACCAAGGGAAAGACTAAAAAGCCAAAGGCCACAAACCTGTTTTAACTAGTATAGTGAGTTCAAAGTTTCCTCTAAGATCTTGAGCTACAGTTTCCAGATATCACTGAAGTAAAAAACCTAGGCAGCCCCACAGATAAGCTCCTATTTACTCTAGATGAACTGAAGAACTGCCACGAATCACACTTCGGACCTTGTTCTTAGCCATAATTAAACCTGATTATTTTGGTTACTCACTGAAAAGAGACTTCAGTATAACCTTTTGGAAGTGTTTAGAAGCAAAATGAGCTGCAAAAAAAAAATAGTTGCTGCTGCTAATGGGGAGAAGGATGGTGGAAAATATGCCTCCTTACAAAGTGGAAGTGCATTACAGTGTCTGCGGTCACTGATATTCCTGTTCTTGCTGAAAACTTAGTGGGAATCCCACTGACTTTGGAGATTGCAGGAGAGAGTGCTCACAAACAGAAGTGTGTGTGTGCGAAAGAAAGCAGAGAGAAGAAAGAAGTAATAACGCAGAGTCCTTACGTACCTGTGCTTGGCATCTACAGTCCCCTGGTTGTTACACTGTCTTGACGTAGGACTGGTTTTAGTTCTGTTACTGGATGTGATCCACATCCTTATGTTCCGACTTTCACAAATGGGGATGCCAATAGGAATCCTTCCTCTCTTTCCAGCCATCTTACAGAAAAAAATAAGGTACATTTTGAGGAAGGCAAACCACTTAACTGTTCTCCTTTAAATAAAGTACAGTAGAAGACCACTTTACCATTCTAAAACATCAGACACTGAGCCTAATGAAGGTAGAAGAATATAATCAGTATTTGTCAGGCTCCAGTAGCACACAGTTACTTAAATGACTGCTCATCCAAAATACCAGGTACTGAACACAGGTAGAGCAAAGAGTCTAAACGCCCAAGGAGAACTAGCAGAAGAGGAGACAGAATACAGGCTAAGTCAAATGCAGCTTTTTAAAAAAATCCGTTTCATTTTTCAATGGTAAAATATAGACCAACTTTTTCCTTTTCTTAGAGAAAACAAAAAGCTTTTTCTCAGTCTGCAAAATATTTGTGTATCATCTGATGACCGCAGTTGATTAACTACTGAAATGCTACTCTGCATGTTTACCAAGATCTAGGCTATGACACCTCATGTCAAACTACTTTTTTCTCTAGCCTGCAATCCCTTTCCTATAAAAGAGAACTAAACTAACCTTGTTGATAGTTAGGGAAACCCAAAAGCTTTCAATAAGTATGAAATCATCTTATATCTGAAGACTAATATCTGTCCTTTGCGGTGAGATTCACAGGATCTCATCTCTTGGCAGCTGATAAACAGTTGTCACAGCTGGGTAGGATCAAGTTCTGAAAAATGTGTGTTGAGCTTCAATACATTGACTCCAAGGTCATCAAGAAACCGGTTCAAAACAGGAAACATCGCTAACCCCATGGATTATAGAAATTCCATGTAACTATAACAAGTGCTTACAGTAAATTTCATTATAAGGAACCTCCACCAGCAGCTAGATCTGTAAGCTCTTAAAAACAGGGGGGGTGTCACTTGATTCTTGGAATCAAGGACATGTCTTAAATCAATATGAGTGAACTGGAGGGGAGAAAGTGATACAATGTCCATTATTTTAGTCAGGTCTCATCTTTTTTATAGAAATTTAATACCAAGTGAGTCAGCTTTTATACTGTTGGGTCCCACTGCATGATCTTGGAAGAAACAGCTGTTACCTGTTCAACAGGTCGGTACTTCATTGTGTATTCTCCGAGGATTGTCACTGACCTGTCCTCCCTGGTCTGGCTGAGCAGTGCAGGTAAACAGCCACTGCCTGTCCTGTGAACGGCCCTTGCTGGCAGTTCTGGAAAACAAATTGCAGACCATTATTAGCTCTTCTAGTAATTGCTGCAGGATGGAAACTGAGAGTGCAATAAATCACAACATCATTATACTAAGGCCCAAATGGCCTGGCATATTTTTGCTTAAGATGCTTAATAGAGAAGTGGTGTAGACTACAATGGTAGATAAAAATATACTATATTGACCAGTTTGCATGTGGGCTTTTTCATACTTGTTCATATTATTCACAACACATTTTAAATTAATAAAAATAACCTTGTCTTTAGCTACAACAGTAACATTTTGCTTTTTAACTCTGTAGGAAGAAAATCCCTCGGTCTTTAAAGAAGTGAGCATTGAGCTCTGCACAAGGCATTACATCTGTTACGGAGGTACCACACAAAATGTCCAGTGACCAACTGTATCTCAGTATTTACATGCACATCACATTGTTTCCGGTAAAGTTTTTCATGCCCAGGCAGAAAGAAGTTACCTAGGTCAAAGTAAAGTTTTCCACAGTCCAATATAATACATGAACTTCTAAGCTCAGATGTTAAAAGAAAGAAGCTGCAAAACCAGGCACTTTCAAACAATCATTAGATCATGCGAACAGGAGAAGTTTGATGGGATTTCCCTTGGGATATTCCAAGAACATGTACAATCCCAGGCACTGAGCCAACAGGATCCAGGCATGTCAGTGAGGTGCAAGATAGGGAGGAGTCAGCAGTCGTGTTCAAAAATATGCATTTAATGTTCAGCCAAGGAGCAACATTAACGGCACTTGTGGATTTGCCAAGTGCCCAGAGAAAAGTGCAAGGATGGAGTGGAGGGAAAGGAAATAAATAAAACTGAAGAGGGAAAATTATATATAATAGAATTTTACTTCTCCCTCCAGTTTCAGACCAGCTCTTCAAAGCCAAAAGGTAATTCCCCTCATTGCAGTATCTTCCATCTTGTTCAGATTTCATCCATGAATAAGCAACTGGATTTCTACCAGACAACTGGAAACCTACCAAACGCACAACCCTCTGACACGCTAGCAAAGCTGGAATTAGATAAAACATTCATGAGAAAGACCCACAGATTTAGTGGATGTGACTTTCATAAACGCTGGTGTTCAGAAAGAGCAGCTTTATAGAAAACATTTGCCCCTAGTTTACAGTCTCTGCTGAAACAAGTTTAAACTACCTCAGTATCAAATGTATCTTCTTTTTTTTTTTTTCCTTTTTGATGATGGCATTGTTATTATTTCCAGTTAAAAAATAAAAGGCTCTGCAGGACTTGTACTAAACAGGTTAGGATTATTATAATCAAATTTTGATTGAAATGCTATTAATGATCTGTCCTGGGAATATAAAGTATGATTTTTGGGCTGATAGTATCTTTGTCATGAAAAGCACATTTTTTTTTTAATTGGATTCTTGGAGAAAGTACTGTAAAGCTTGTTCAGTTTATGTTTTAATCCAGACTGCCCTGTGCGCATGTATGTGGTTGCAAATATTTAATTATGTTCATTACTACGTAAGATACACTTCACAGGGAAAAAGTAGAGGACAGAGCAGCAGATGAGGCAATCTGCCTCTTTTCAACAGAGATCATGAAAGTGCTACAGGATGCTACCACGACCGACAGTAAACTTGAGACAGAGGCCACAGGATCATCGGTGCCAGACACACCTCCCTCGGGCCATCGGCCGTGGTGAGCTAGGCTGTTCCCCCCCTGCACTTCAGCCAGGAGTATTTTTTTCTGACCCTTGTACAGCAATACACCTCTGCTAGAGGAAGAAGTATTAGGCATTTTCTTTCCTGTTCCTATTCACTACTTTGTGCGCTGAACACAACCGGTCCCAGCAGTACGCTGCGAGCAGCACTATGTACACTGGTAGCTGCTCTGGCACTGGAAACAATAGGCTCGCTTATCTAAAAGGCAGGGCAAAACACTGTGATGAAGCAATTCTTCTTTAATTGAGAGCTGAAAGCTATTTACATCACCAAGGATTTAGCTGCAGTGTAATTGCTCTTAGAATCATAGAATTGTCTAGGTTGGAAGGGACCTTGGAGATCATCGAGTCCAACCATCAACCTAACACTGCCAAAACCACCACTAAACCATGTCCCTAAGCTCCATGTTTACCCGTCTTTTAAATACCTCCAGGGATGGTGATTCCACCACTTCCCTGGGCAGCCTGTTCCAACGCTTGACAACCCCTCTTAGGACAAGCCATGTAGCTTTGAACATTGGACAGCTTACTTCCAAATCTTTTATGCTTTGACAGTCTCCCTAATCATTCAACAAATAAATTGTGGAAGTTCCCAAACGGCATTTTCAAAAATGACAGTTTTACTGCTACCATCTTTACACCAGCGAGACTATTATTTTTGGAGTTTCTGGGGTTTTTGATTATTCAAGGAAAAAAACCAGGCTGCTGCTAGTACTCCTAACCCAATAAGCACTGCCTCTTATACACAGACAGTGAAAAACTACCTATGTTATGGAATTGTCAGTAACGGTGGCTCTTATACTACCATCTACCTACGTAAATGCAACTCCTGCTGCTGGTGAGACCTAAGATAATATATGCAAATGCAGACTATTTGCACCACTTTCACATTATTTCAGTGTTACCATATTGCTCAAATTAAACGAAAGTCAAAGCAGAACAATATATCACCTCCAGTCTGAATTTTTGGTATCAGAGAAAATATTGCAGAAATGCACAATTCACAGAACTTCTCTTTCTACAAAACATTTTGCTGATTGCAATTATATCAACAAAAACGCAATCCTTATTTACAAGAGTGGATACTGGCAGGGGAAATGCTAAAACAGCTTTGCTAATTCCAACACAGTCCGATATTCCAGTTTGCCAAATACCTGCATTGATTTCTGAGTGTCTCCCTCCAGCATTACCCTTATGGTGACCATTCTCACCACTAACGTTACTGACAAAAACCAACTTCTTGTGACAACATTCATCTAAAATCAGCAGCATCTTTCAGCATTTGGGCCATGTCTGAATTGTAAAAGACGTAGCATTTCCTCAATCTACTCATATTCTTCAGCCACGCCCTCAATTCCATTTTAGGCCAAAATCCAGAAACACATCACAACTTAATCCTCTTGCTCTTTTTTATTGTGGGAAGGCACCCAGGTGCAAGTGCTGGAAGGGAACTTAGACGGATGCCCGAGGCACAAGGATCTCCTGGCACACTACCGCTTTTGCAGCCCTTGCAGTACAGACCATATCTCTGATATGATGGTGATGAGTGCTGCATAAAACCCAGGACACATCAGCACTTATCACAGCATTATTGAAGTTGGGGAGTTGGAAGGAGCTGGACAGATTGGACGAAATCTATAGCTGCCATCTAGTCCACCTTCTTCCCAGCGCAGAGCTATTGCCAACTGTAGATCAGACCAGCCACGGCTCTGTCTGGCCAAGTCCTGAAAGCCTCCTTGGATGGAGATTCCAGGTCTCTCCGGGTTACTTGTTCTGGAGCCGCACTGCCCTCTTAAATACAGCAGGGTACAGGAAGAGCTGGGTAGTTTAGCAGTGCTCACAGAACCAGGCTGCTTAGACACAGTCTAAATACATTTACTTAGGGCCGTAATCGGCGAATAAAAGATTTCTAATCTCTGAGCTGCGTAAGAGGCACAGTATTCCATCGACAGTGATTGAAGCATTTATCACTTTACCACTTGTTTTCCTTGCTGAAGAGAATCATTTATCCGCAACGTCACCTGGAGAACGGTGGGTGTTGTCAGAAGATCAAGGTCCAGCATCAGAGTATGGAACAAACATTAACCACTTCATCTCACTTCACTGGGCACTATTTTAATCTCATTTTTTATTGAGCCTGATTATTAGTTTACGACAGGCTGTAGATTATAGAAGAAGCGAACCCATATCACCTCCTACTGGCCAAAGAAAGAGAAGACTTATTTCCTTCACATGAACATTGCTGCTCCTGAACCCCTGTACTGCATTTCTAGTTTCGGCACCTTTTAAGAGCACTGAGTCCAGCAGACTGTTCTAGCTATGCTGAACTGCAATTATTTATGTTAGCTTTAGTTCATTACAGAAGATTATCTTCTAACACTCTGAATTTTGGGGTTAATAGCAGGTTTCCCCATATATGTGTACCAGCCAGTACAATAGGGCACTTCAAGAAATCAAATAAAAGGACACATTAGACGTCTGCCCACTTTATGCAATTAGAAACAACCTTTGCACATGAATCAAGATTTATTTTTTTTTTATTTCTGGGAATCCTTTTCTGCAAAATGGGGTTTATGCAGGCTATTGTAAAATTCTGTGGGGGAAAGAGCATATTAAAAGTATAATATATTCGCTTTACTTATCATGATCTGAGAGTTAAAGTATGTTTGAAACACTGTGTTTTGCAATCCAGTCTATGTGATGAGTGATAAGTTATATAGCCATAATAAACAGTAGCGATACATAAAATGTATTGCATTCGGTACAGCCCTATTTGCATTGCAAAAATCCCTATTTAGATTACAATGAACTCTAAATTACAGAGTAAACAAGTTTTGGCTACATCTTGAGGCCCAGCAGGGAGGAAGGTATCATTTGCCACCCCAGCAGAGGAATGCTGTTTACATCCAAGCGGACTGTACTTGGAGACTTTGCAGCTTTAACCCACAAGGGGCTGCAACCAGACCCCCGCAGTCTCTGTGCCGAGTGGTTTTTATTGGACGGCTGTAGGCTTCCTACTCAACACCAGAAGCTTTCAGCAGTGCTTAACTTTCCCAAAAGTGGTTAGGGCTCAGGGGATGAGGCTGAATATAGCCTACCTTTGAGTCAGCTTGCTGGGCAGCGGACTGCCTGGTCACTGACGTGAAACACTACTATGTGCTTTCATAAAGAAACAATTCTCTGAATCCATTTTGGACACTACTAGTAGATAAGGGACAAGAGGATATTTGCTTTAAACTTTCTCTTGTCTTTCCCCTTATATGGAAAACATAGCAACATTCCAGCAGCTCAGATCTCCTTGACCTCTCTCAATCTGTGCATCAACATGGGCATGGTACAGGCTATGCTAATTGTTTTGGTTGATGATCTCTTCTTAGAGCGGTATTAAGAAAAGACAGATGTTCACTCTCTGGTATCCAAACATTAGCCAGTCAGCTGTATGTATGTGACACCGTTACAAAGTCTTCTGTGGTCTAAGATGGGTTTTTACAAAGTTCCAGCTTTATGCTTCCTGTCATTAAATGCACACACAAGGTTATTAGGAGTGAGATAGCGTTAACTGTGATGAGGTCAGAATGACAACAGTGTGTCTTTTTTTGGCCTGACAGTGTAGGATCTGGAAGTGGCACAGACTGTGAACAGCAACCAGAGAGGGCTTGCGTTAAGCTCTGCTTCAGGTATTCGAGGCTGGTTGTCACCTAGTTTCACAACTCAGAGAATCTAATAAGATCCCCAGTTTCTTTTGGACAACCGCTTCCCACAGCTTTTATTCACTTATCTCCACCAACAATGACGTTGAATACTCTTCTTTCCTGTTAGCCATCATGACCCATGTTTCCATGCAGTGATGTGTCAGGAGTCCCATCCTCAAGTCATCCAGAAACTGAAGGTGCTGCAAAAGGCATCAAGTCTCTTCTCAGTCATAGGTTCCTTTGGAGAGCCAGACTGCACCAGAGCAGAAACTCATCACCTCCAGCATGCAGTGGAGTAAAGTTCTGCCTAACTGCAAGATCTCAGATCATCACAGAGAGAGTCACACTGCATATCACCCAAAGCATTCAAGCTCCATCCCATTCCATACTTAAGACTAGGAACTTCAGTGTCATTTGAAGATACTTGACATAGGAATTTCTTCCCTTTGTCCAAAATAGCTTAAATTAGTTATTCTTCCAGATACGCTGCAATTTTCTTCTCTGGAGGAATGAAAAAGAGGCAGGGGTGTCTTTGAAAGAGGAGATGTTAGGCAGGGTAGAGCATTTTTCTTTTTTACTTTGGTGCATTTTATTGATATGACTGCTACTTTTTGTGTTTAACCTTAAATTATGGCCAACAAGGAAGTGCTGGGCTTTCACTACTTGCTATAAATCAGCACATATAATTTAGATTTAGCAGCCTAACTTTGAATGTTCATTTTTTCTACAAATAATTTCTATAAAAATTGGAGCTGAGATAAAACCTTGACTGACCAGATATGACTCCTGTTCTTTGGAATGAAGTAGAACACTCCACGTCTCACCTGTGCACTCATGGTGGCTTTCTTCTGCATCCTCCCCTTTACTGTTTGAATTGGGATCTGAAGTGCAGAAGAGGCCTGAGCACTTGAATGCAACCAGTTTAGAAAACAAAACAAAGGAAAAAAAAACAAAAAAAACCCCAAAAAACAGGTTTGGTGCATAACCTGAGGTGTATCTATGCAATAAGCAGGCACCAGAATCTTCTGGTTGAGGTGACAACAGAAAAAATAAAACAACTTGTTAAAACATTACCTGAAGCAGAAGTTTCTAACTCTGTGCCAGGTGTGGTACATGCTTGAGCAACTCCTTTCAATTACACTATCATCCCAGAGATCCCTCGTGGGTGGTACGGCTCCGTACTGTCCTCAGTGTGGGCTAGATGCTCTACCACATGCCTTTGCGCTAATTATTATCTTCACTGTCGTATGTGTTCATCAAGAAGCCATGCTTACATCATCACAGCTCAGCACCCACTCCTGCAAGGCGGTACTACACCTACACCACCACACCGTGGAACTGGATGCCTCCGTGACACGAGCAACCGAAGCGAGCAAATATGCTTATCACAGCACAGGCTGCTCGTCTAAATTTCCCGAAGTTTCTTTTCACATTCCCTCATGAAGCAGGCATGTGCCACCAGTGATTGTATAAACCAGCAGTTCCCAAGTCAAAAATGAATTTTCCATGCATTACATTTCTAAAGTCAAGGATGGAATTTCTTAGCAACTCCTGTACTCCTTGGCTACTAATTCCCCATCTGCTGAAGGCAATGGCAAAGTACTAGAATAACAGACGGATTTGTCTTGGAAAACAAGAAGACTTTCTGGCTGAATTAGCTTTTTTCTGCTGTCTCTAGAAACAAATCTCCCTAAAACATCAACAACAAATCAATTTTACTTCTTTTCAGAAGAGAGCAAGGAAATTACCTTTTCTGATTTCAACCTTCTTCCAGTGTCACAAACCCATCAGGCCAACTAATCTCATAAGAATTTACCATATGTTCCAACTGGAACCTGAAAATGGGCTTATTTTCTGTTTAGTCTGAGTCCAAAGCCACAGAATGAAGTTTATGTTCAAGGTACCTGAATCTGGAACCTCTCAAAATGTGAAGGGTTTAGGTCTGTACTTGTAGCTTTGTTTTCTGTTCCATTTCTAATAAAAGATAACTTGAAAAGTAAGGATTAACGATTTATGAGGTAGTAATCTTTAAAAAGCTTTGCATCCAAGGTATTAGAAAGCAATATAAATTCTTTTGTGGAAATGTAAACGCTATTTAAACATAAGTACGTATGATACCCAGTTGGTTAGATGGGGACAGTAAGACGTCTCTAACTGGCTTTTCTGGGAATCAGATAGGTCCCTAAATCATTAACTTTGTATTAAATCATCTTACAGATATAAATAAATTGAGGGACTTATTCAAGGATGTCTTGCAGAACATAAGTAGTTTCTAGATGAATGACTCATAAGATCAAAGTCAAGGAAGACACCCATTTAATTAGGGAGGAAAGTCTTGAGCAAATCTGTAACGACACCTTTGCCAGGGACAAAACTTTTCCTGTGTGCACTCCAGTTTCAGCTAGTTGTTCTGGAACACAATTGCTCCAAACCATCCCACTAAAACTGAAATGAAGCTGAAAAGCAGCTGATCTAGGAATCCTCCTACTACCTCCAGAACACGGCAACCTTCAGTAAATATTCAAAGGTTTTTCTACAGTACAAATTATCCAACAGAACAGGTTTGCAATCAGAATCCAGCTTTACGCAAGTCAGCCTTTAAATTCCATGACAACTTTACCAGCTCTCCCCTTCAGCTGGCAAAGTGGCCTGCATCCGCAGCACAGTTCAGTGCAGTAATTGCATGGTTGCTTCGTATCACAGATGATCTCTGTCTGGCATAGTATATTTTCTCATGAGATAATCAATCATGTTATTAAGGAACAACTCATCCTTGATGGCTTATTCAGAGCTAACCAGAAACCACAAAATTCTTTTGCCATTCAAAAATATGCAGCACTTTCTTTCCTCTCCAGACAGTCAACGTATTTTAGCTGATACCTGAGGCAGGGCAGTGAGACTCATTTTCCAGTGGATTTTCAGAAATTAAAAAACTGAATGTATTCTTAAAGTCAACACCCAAAAAATCCCCTTTGTATTTCTGTGTTTTGCATGAACTAGGAAGTCTGGTACGTCAGTAAGGAGAAAATACTATTCACACTATGAACTAATGTTTCCTCTGTTGTAGTTATGAATTTCGTAGGTGTGTCTCCATTATGGAGTGGAAAAATCACGGTCCCATATACTTCATGGTGTGCCTTGCTTTTATACCAGCTGACCTTATTTCAGCTAGTTATAACTACACTTCACAGGCATTGTTACTGTTGGGTTTTGTATCATGGCAATTGAAAAATGAATATTCTCACCGCTGAATTCTCTAATAATATGTATTTTGTCCATTTTGCTCACTCCCAATTGCAAGATCTTGTTTTCCTGATCATTCACCCTGCAGCCATGCTGGACTGTCTCTAGGTCTTTTCTGGAGTAGAACAAGAAGACTGCTAAATCTCTGAAGTGGTTTGGTTCTTTGATCTCTCTAGAATAGAGAAGACATAAGAGCACAGCTGCTATAATGTGCTGCTTATAATTTTCAGTGGACATCACAAAATTCGTCTGAGAATCTGTTGCAAAAGGTGACGTTCAAAAATTAACTGCAATTTGTCAAAATCTAGTGCACAAGTGCTTATAAAGGGACTCTCTTCCTTGGATCCACTCAGTGGATAAGGAACTGGCTGGATGGCCACACTCAAAGGGTTGCGGTCAACGGCTTGATGTCCAAGTGGAGACCAGTGACAAGTGGCGTTCATCAGGGGTCAGTACTGGGACCAGTGCTGTTTAACATCTTTGTTGGCGACATGGACAGTAGGATTGAGTGCAAGTTTGCCAACAACACCAAGATGTGTGGAGAGGTCAACATGCTGGAGGGATGCCATCCAGAGGGTCCTGGGCAAGCTCAAGAAGTGGGCCTGTGTGAACATCATGAGGATCAACAAGGCCAAGTGCAAGGTCCTGCATGTGGGCTGGGGCAAACGCTGGTATCAACACAGGCTGGACAGAGAATGGATTAAAAACAGCCCTGAGGAGAAGGACTTGGGGGTGTTGGTTGATGAGAAACTCAACATGAGCTGGCAATGTGCACTCACAGCCCAGAAAACCAACGATATCCTGGGCTGCATCAAAAGAAGCATGGCCAGCAGGTCGAGGAAGGTGATTATGCCACTCTTGTTCTACTCTGGTGAGACCCTACCTGGAGTACTGTGTCCAGCTCTGGGGTCCCCAACATAAGAAGGACATGGACCTGTTGGAGCGGATCCAGAGGAGGGCCACAAAGATGATCAGAGGGCTGGAGCACCTCTCCTATGAAGACAGGCTGAGAGAGTTGGGGTTGTTCAGCCTGGAGAAGTGAAGGCTCTGGGGAGACCTTATAGCAGCCGTCCAGTATCTGAAACGGGCCTACAAGAAAGCTGGGGAGGGACTTTTTACAAAGCCGTGTAGTGATAGGATGAGGGGTAATGGCTTCAAATTGGAAGAGAGGAGATTTAGAAAAGATATCAGGAAGAAATTTTTCACTCTGAGGGCAGTGAGACACCAGCACAGGTTGCCCAAAGAAGTTGTGGAGGCCCCATCCCTGGAAGTGTTAAAGACCATGCTGGATGGGGCTTTGAGCAACCTGGTCTAGTGGAAGACGTCCGTGCCCATGGCAGGGGGGTTGGACTAGATGATCTTTAAGGTTCCTTCCAACCTTAACCATTCTATGATTCTATGATCTGGCTGCTAGCAATACTTTGGAATCTATTGTTTTGATGTGAAGATTACATTAATGTAATCTCAAGTGTTACTTTCCTATTATCCAATTAATTTTGTCAAGCAGTATACAAAGTTTCATTTTCCTAAAGCTGTAGAAATTAAATAAGGGCAGATGGTTTATATGGCCAAACTTTCAAGCCCTTTTCCAGGCAGCACTTAGCTCAAAAACTCTCTCTCAGTAATAAATGTATGTATGGCAAACACGGATCTGCACTGAGAACCAACCTGCTCAATTTGGTGGCATCATAGGACTGCCATATGTCTTCTTTCCTGCTCCCTCTCACATTGGCCCATGTTTTCTTTCATACAGGAAATGTGCAAGTTACCCTCATCTAAAAATTGACAAACATGAAAATATGTTGTGCTGGCTTTTCCTTTAAAAATCACATTTACCATTGTCCCCCCACATCCTTCACTAGAAAGTTGATCTGGATTTTCTAGAAAAGTCATAGTCTGAATGAGGCATCTTTCAACAAAATTATGGCGTGCTGTCAACTGTCTGAACTGAGCACATTTTGCTGAATCATAGAACCATAGAGTAGTTTAGGTTGGAAGGGACCTTAAAGATCACCTAGTTCCAACCCCTCTGCCAGAGGCAGGGACACCTCCCACTAGAGCAGGTTGCTCAAAAAAAAAAAACCCACTGTTACCAACACCAGCAAAAAATAGGAGGATCTCAGCAGCGTGTAAGAGAGCATGACGGAGACAACTGAGACAGGGCTTGAATATAGTCTGTGCCAGGACTGGACACAGATTACTGTGATCTTTTTCAATCACGTTTTCAGTTCTCATCTCTTTAAAGCTGTAAAATATGAAGAAATAAAGATGAATAAAAGCCAGAGTAAAAAAGACAGGCATTTCAGAGAATGTCAGGAACAACAAAGGAGTGCAAGTGAAACAGTATCTCAGAAAAAAAGACACATCAATAAAAGTAATTACATCTTTTCCTTTATTTTTCTGTACTTATCTGGTATGATGCTCTGCTTTTCTATGCTTTGTTCAAAACAAAGGTATGACTATGCTGATCATTCACCTTTCTACTACTGCTTCCTCTCAATTTTGTAATTAAAGTCAAGAAAATATATACAGCATATCTAAAATCACACATACAAAATAGGTTTACCATTTGCCATGTTGTACATGAAAGCCTGGCGTCCCACAAACATTTAAAAAAAAAAAAAGAAAAGAAAAAATAGTTATCTGTTACCCTAATTTAAGGTGTGTAATTAGCAAAGCTGGAATGCAAACACTTTCTCTGCTCAAGTCTGTGGGTGTACATATGTATGACATATCTAATAAGAAGCTGAGCATCCAGCCACTAAGATGCTCCTATAAGCTGTACCACAATCCTCTTAAGGATTTAGGGAAATCAGAGGCTCGGCTTTGCCATCTGTGGCTTAATAAATATTTTCTTCGGAGGCTTTGTGCCTTGTTCTAGCAACCAAGAAAAGAGTCATACAGTAATTTCTGAGACACAGCGTTACCACAGAGCTCCTTTTTCTTTTTCCTCAACAATATGTTTTGCAAGTGGACAACCTGTGGTAGCTGTACGGTATGGAGCAGTTGAAATATAGTTTCCAGGCTTCATCGTGTGACCCAACACGGCTGTGTTACATCAAGGGTTTCTGTGCACTCTGAATCCCTATCATTGGGTGTCCTGGTTTGAGGTAAAACAGAACCAATTTTCTTTTCAGCAATTTTATTTTTCAGTTAAGTCTCTTCTAACTAACTGCACTCTCTGAAATTAATGGCATATTTTTCAGACAGTGTCTGCTTCTAGCAGATAAGGTCTGATGTTTACAGACATTGGGACAAAACTGTCAAAAGATGCTCATAAAAGCAATATTGCCAGGTTCCTTTGAGTCTCGGATGGACTTACAAATCAGCATGGTCCCACAGCAAAGCAGAGGGATCTCCGAGGAGCAATTCCCACCTCTCATGCAGACCTCTCACATCCTCAGCTCTGAGGAATGTGAAATATTAGAGGCGATTATGTGAAAATTTTGGTATATGACTCAAAGGATCCAAAATAATCCCTTCCATTTTTGCTCAGAGTCAAGAGACACACTATTTTTACCAGTGCTGTTTAAGCAGCGTCAGCAGACACAAAGCGTTTCTACAGCTTTGTAGTTTCTTTACCACATTCAGTGATGGGGCCTCATCCAGTACTACGTCCACCAAGGAATTCCAATTCTGCTTGCTCTGACTGTGCTACCCGTATCCCCAAGATCTGAAACTTCAGAACTACGCAAATCTGGCTTACAATAAAGGAAATCAGAAGAAGCTGGTCAGCTTCTAAGAGAAAGACAAATTAAGGAAATAAAGATGAATAGCATTTCCCTCTGGAGCTTTAGATGAAGATAAAGAGGACTTGTGTAGGCCAAGGGAAGTTAGCATAAAAGGTGCTGGTATTTAAGTGGATGTAAGAAGGCCTCCCAGGGAATACAAGAAAAAAGTCAATAATTTCCAAAGTTTTAACAAGAACCTGGAAAAAGAGGGAGAGGAATATAGAAATAAATACATAATAACATATGGAAAAAATACATTATTATATTGGCCCAGTGGTAAGAGCAAAAGACTGAGAGCCAGAAGACCTAATTTCCAGTGTTGACTTTGCCACTGACTTGGTGTGTGATGTTGGTGAAGTTACTGTCTCTTTCTGAGCCACAGATTCCCTTCACACGTGTGTTTCAGATGTAACCGAGCTGAAAGCTCTCTCTTCTTACTTATATTTCATATTTTGAGGGGTTTCAATTTCTGCTGCAGTCTGAAGTTGTTAAGTTATAACAGAAAAATAAGGGCAAAACAGAATGGAAACTATAAAATATTGTTGGCTGGTTTGATTCTTTAACGGCTTCAAAAGTGATAGTATTCATATAATTGCTCTGTTTTCGGAGTCAGATCTTGGGCTTGTGCACATCATAATTTTTGCATGTATTTTCATCAGAGCATTATGCACAAGCAGGCTGTATTTTAACTTGAAAACACGTTGTGGTCGAAGTTCCAATGTACTGCACTTAGCACATGCGAATCTTAACAAGCACATCTGCAACTGTTTCAAGAAATGTTTTGTGAATAGAACTACACACGAATAAAATGCTGCCCATAGGATATTTCAGAAGTCTTTCTTTTCTGAAGAGCCATGTCCCGGATTCCTTTGTACTACCAAACATCAAAGGGAGGGGAAAAAAAAAGAAACAACAAATGAAATTCCTCTGAATAATTTGTTCTAGGAGAAGATCTTTCCCTGTCAAACAAATGCACCTCAGTCTATAATTGTCAATTTTAAGGAATGACTGAGAGATGCCATTTATTTAAATTGAAGCAAGCGCTTTGCTCTGGAAAGCAGGCCACAAGCAGAGGCAGTTTTACAAATCAGCTAGCCAAACCAGTGCACGCAAAAGACGACAGCCTTTCCACTTCGCATATCCAAACGGACAATTCTGACAGTTTCTATGTGCAGTCATGTGAACTGCACACATAATCATGGTAATTGCATGCAGAAATTGGATGCAAACTGCACAGCTAATTTGTTTTTTAAAAAGGGAGTAATCTTGCAACACTGTATACAAAGGAGTCAAACAATAATTACAACGTGCTTTTCAAACCTCTTAGAACAAACTCAGTGTTTCCATGCAGTTGTGCTAAAATATTTTCCAGCTGTCAGTGTGCCCGCACATTGATAGGAAGAAACTTTTTTTTTAAATGACCGGGAGAGATGGATGAATTTCATTTGCTTGACAGAATGCTTGTGTAGTATTTCTTAACGAAGGGTATCAACAGCAGCTTATATTGCTGGTCTAAGGAGTGCAGATCTGTAGCAGAGCTCTTATCAGATCCATAAATGCATTAGAGAATGTGGTGAGAAGTCAATGGAGTCAGTGCCGTTTGCTAGGAAGGCCTCAGCTGAGACTGGGCATTTTGCCTGGGATGGCAAACTGAGGATTAAGGGCTTTATGGGACATGTGAACTCCACTCAAATGCAAACATAAGCATGATTAAAATTTAGCAAACTATGATGTACGAGCCCTTGGGCAAAATCCAGTAGACACAGCTGTATTTATAGGTTGATACAAAGAAGAACTGTTCGACCTAACAGCAATTCAGCAACACGGAGAACAGAGAGGAGTCTGAGATCTCTCACAGCTAGGCAGTGCTACGAACCTCGATCTAACGCAGCCTGTTTCTCTTCACTACTCCCTTTGGCAGCTTTGACCATACAGTTACTGCGCGGGACCATTTTTCCTATGGATCAACGCATTAGCAACTATAATTAGACTCACAGGAGAAAACGGCATCGCTCTTTCAAAGACTTGGTGTCTACACCGCTATTTAGGTCATTTTAAGATGTTGGCTGAGGGATGCACTTCAATGGTCTGTGCTGATAATGAGAACAAAAGAAATTTGGAAACAATAAGAAAGATTAATGGAGAGGAAGGCACTACACTCTAGAATGGCTGCAGAGAATCACATACAATGAAACACTTCGCCAGTAGTGAAGGCACTGAAATAAGCGGTAATGAGGTGTTAGTATCTCCCAAGAAAATCAAGACTTCTGCTGCCAGTTTTCTGCAGCAGGAAGAAACCTGTAACTTCAGTCTCTGGGGGGAAAAAAACAGCAGAGACATACCGGTTATGAAACATTCCCCTTATTTCCTCCAAGTGAATCAACTTTACCACTCTAGGGAAAGGCAAGAAACACGCTTGGGAATAATCACGGACAGTACTTTTGTGACAGCAGATTATGAGCTACGTCTACCCTAAAGAAAACCATTTGTAGGGTAGTCACCTTGTTCTGAATCAACGATGGGAACAGAGCAACCTCGGTGCTGCTTGTACAAAGAAGCAAAGATCTCTTAGTATCACCCTTCAGATACAGTTGTACCTCGCCTTGCCGCTATAGCGGCATAGAGCTAAGCTGTTTTCAGGGGTCATACGGCTTCTCATCTAAGTGAGGAAAAGCACTTTTGGGTTGGCCAAAAAGGCTACTGCATTGGGGCACTTTGAAATCCCTTTGGGTAGCATGGGCTGTGTGTCTGATCTCTGCGTCATCTCCCCACAGCATCCCTCCATAAACTCAACACTTAAACTGTCAACTGTCCTGTAAGCCTAAGTTTTTTAGGAAGTAATATATGAAGAAGTAATCCATGCATCTCAGATAAACAAGAAGGTCTCTGCATTAAACCTCGATCCATTCCCTTGATTCCCTTTTACATCTGCTCTTCCAACATCTGAGCTTTTCATGACTGGTAACGCTGGCTGTTAGGTAGGCTGGGGCTCTGCCCTGAGAGTAAATGACTGCACGGCAACTTAGGAAGAACCAGGTCCCCACTAGTCTAAGTAGCAATGTGTCACCTCTGCCTTGCACGTGCTCTCCGGAAAGCAATCTTGATGCTCCTCTTCCCCCTCTGCCTGAGGAATAGTATCAGCAAAAGGCCTATCATTCTGATTTGGATACTAACAGTCTTCAGCATCTCAGTGTACTGCAGGCCTTGAACATAACTGCAGGTAAAGAGCAGAGTAAAAGAGTCATCCTGGAAGTATCTGTGCCTCCTGCTGAGTCTCAGACAGGAGTAGATATTCACCTGTGCCGGAGTGGCACTGGAACGCAGCTTTTTCCCTGAGATAGAGGGCTGCGAAACACTGGATTACATGGTTGTCATCACTGCTTATTGGCTTTTGTTCTTTTCACATAGCAAGGCAGCAGTGAGCGGAGTGCCACAGTGCTGTGCTTGGATGTCTGAGGAGGAGACTCATTGTTCATTTATTGCAAAAAGGCATTAAAGATAGAAAAAAAAAAAAAAAAAAAAAAAAAAAAAAAAAAAAAAAGAAGTAGAACAGCTTTCCTCTTGGAGCACCAGGAGCCAGGTGCATAGCTGCTGACAATGATGACAAACAAATACTGGAAATATTTTGCACTTCATCAAAGTAATAATACTTAGGAATAGATTCAAATGACCTCACTTGTAGTGAGCAGCATCCTACAGTTCTCTTACAACTGGTCCTGT
Source organism: Burhinus bistriatus (assembly GCA_013397275.1). Taxonomy (NCBI): domain Eukaryota; kingdom Metazoa; phylum Chordata; class Aves; order Charadriiformes; family Burhinidae; genus Burhinus; species Burhinus bistriatus. The sequence goes on along the minus strand of VYXH01005096.1, from coordinate 102,092 downwards.
GTTCATGGAATAAGACATGAATAAGACACTGGTAAATATATGAGAAAGTATCACTAGTATTAAAAGTCAGATTCTTGCATTCCTGTTCACATAGATTAGCACACATGCCAGTAGAAGCTTTAGTTCTTGTAATGAGGTTTCTCAGAAAGTAAGGAAAATACAGACAAGAATAACAGTGGCAAAATCTAGCATTCATATACTATGAAAATACCCATGATATTCGATTGTGTGGCATTATCTAACTATGGCTTATCTTGGTATTATTCTCCCTTTTTGATAGGTGAACATCTCAGCCTAAAGACTTCACACTACAACAGAGGGCTGTATAATTTTTCTGGAATATACAGCATTCTGCATACTGCAAATATTCTGTATATTCTAAAGCAGAGTACAGCGCATGCTGGTAAAAACCGAAATTCAGAGGAAGCAACAGTAATCACGAAACTATACCAAGTAATAAAAACTATACCAAACAGTCAAACCAAAATGAAAGAAAGATTGTGAGTAAGATGAAGTAAGGTTTATGCCTTTACCAAACATAGTAACTACGGCAACTCATGCCACTTCCACCTGAATCTTCTACCAAAATAACTTCCCGTGTCAGTGCATTTCACCGCTTAGGTGAAGTTTGGGGCTTTTTGTGTATACTTAAAAGCAGCCATAGGTAGTGAGAGGTTGATCTAATCATAACAAGTGTTCTGTGAAGCACTAACTGTGGAGACCATGCTTTTACCCTAGCAAGGAAGCTCTCCTTTATATGGGGGCTAGATGTTCCGCAACGCGGTCAGCGTAAAAACTGGGTCAGTTACATAGGAGATACTTTCTTACCTGCACCAGGGCTCCCAGACCATGAGCTCAATTCTCCAAGCTTCTGGATTGCCCTCAAGCCCCCCACCTTGGATTCAAGGACAACTCTCACCTAGGCTGAGTCCCCACCTTTCTACAGAGGAGATACATGTTGCTCTAATACACATAATTATAACTGTACCTTATGTACAAGCACTTCATCATGCAGCATTTATAGGGTCTCATTCTGCATCATTTTATTATTTCATTCTATTCATTTGTGTGTTGTTTTTTAAATATTTTCAATAAGCTTCAGAGGCTGACTTATTTGTAAGGGAAACAGAGCCAAAGAGACTCTCCCTCTCCAGTTTCAGTGTGAGCCAGATGGCCACACTTTAACCACTTCCCTTAAATCAAAAAAACAATTGCAAGTCAAAATATATTGGGACAGACATGTCAGCTGGTGCAAAGAGTCCTAGCTCTACTGACTTCAGGGAGGCAGGAAAATTTATAGCGGGTGAGCCACTCCCCTCACTCTATGTTGCAACCTCTAGTGATTTTATTGAGTCTTGCAATAGCTAATGTTTTTTAAAGCGTTGCTCAAATCAAGAGACTGCACAAGAATCTAAGCTTGGGCGAGTTTTGTGTTGGCTTTCTCTTAAGTTTGAATTTCTAGTCCATATGGCTGTAAAGAAAAAGTGGAAAACATTAGGTGAACGTTACTATGTAAAAAGAGCCGATGATTTTAAACAAATCTCATAATCATTGTTCTTTTTATTCCTGGCATATGTTTTTTATTTGTGAGAGGTAAGCAAATACTAAATTCAAATGGAAAAAAAAAAAAAAAGACATCTTTAAAAACACGTTCCTAACTCTCTCTGAAACTTTAACAAAACACAAATGAAGAGTGCTGAAGCTGGCAAAGTGGTGTCTCACTCAGCTGAAAATCAGGGGCAATTTCACTACAATTAGCAGGGCTGGAAAGGAGGCAAGGATGTAGCAATAAGACCTGTCCTTCTTCTAAGAAAGGAAAAGAATTCTTCTCCCATGTTTCACAAAGACCGTGTTACCTTCTTGTCCAGTTTCTTGTGCTGTACAGATGGGATATGGGTAGGCAGGTGTTCCGCTTAATCTTTGCAGCTCTTAAATACAAGCAATACTTAAAAACACATGAAATAAGAATGGGAAGGGCAGCATTTGAAAACTGATCAGCCGAAGTACATAGGACCTGCAAGAAGACATGTTGGGATTGCTCTGCTCCTCAGCTTTCCTGCAAGGACAACATTTAATTATGAAGTTCCCCTGGCAGTGATTGCCTTTTTTTCCTTTTTTGGTGTTTTTTTTCCCCTCCCTTACTGATTGTACAGAAACGTGTGGAGCGGAGTACTCTTCAAGGACTGGGGATCAAAGTGTTAATACAATTCAAATAGAGTATGTCAATAAAGGATGAAATTCACTATTAGGAACACACTTAAAACACATCAGCATAGCACATAATAGGTTGAAAGAGAAACTTGCTCTTTCCCCAGCCTGCTATCTTTTTCACTTAGAACACTAAGTTAAAATGGTAGAAAACAATGCTCCTTTCTCCTCTAAAAATACACAGTGTGTAATAAAAAAGTAATGTGCAATCAGCCTCTTGATGTTTTTAAGGTAGTAGCAGGAACTGATACTGCCCAGAGCAGCAATGAGTTTCTGAGTCCCACACATGGTAAGAGAAACTGAAACAAGGGATGCATGGAAAATCCATTAGCAAAAACCTATGTGGAGACAAAACATTTTGGTTTTCGACAGATCTCAAGAGGTCCAAGCACAGCATGTTAATGTTTATGATAGAAGTCAGTCAGTCTCCAAGCTTATGTTATTTTGTTTTGGTAAAAGAATATGAGATGTTAGAATAATCACTGGTATTTTTACTGACTAACTCTTCTTAGTAGCTTCTCTCAAGTGTAGCTGGTTTTAATTTGTGGAATGAGGGTGGGCATAGCTTAACATTTATACAGCTCTAATTGAGAGCATTTCCCTCGCAGAGAACAATAACACGACATTTATTTCTTAGAAGCTTTTAAATGAGATGTTTTGATTTGAGTTGGCAAATTTCAGGAGTGGTGTTTTTTTTTTTTGCTAAGTCCTTTGCTTTTCCAGTGTGACTAAATCCAAAATGTTTGTACCATTAAGATGACAGATGACACGGCCCAAAGGCAAACACCCAGGATCATCTATCAGGTGCTTGGCTCTGCTGTGGTTTACTGTGTGCTTTGCCAGCAAGTCTTAGCACCTTTGTGTGCTTCTGTTTCCTTACCTGTAAAATTGAGATAATGACACGTACCCTGTTTGTTAAAAGCTTTGGCATCTTTTCCATATAAAAGTGTTACACAGCACTAAAATATAAATGTAAATGCTTAGATAACCCTAGCTCCCTACATATAAAGAAGAGTTGATAGCGGGAGAAATAGTAACCTTTGTCTCAAGGGATCTGGGGTTGGTTTTGGTTTCTAGTCTCTGTTCGTTTCTTTTTACCTTCCAGAATTGTCTGAAACATCTGCTGAATTGGCACAATGTGAATGGAGAGATTCCACCTCATCCTAATTTTGTCCTGATGCAAAACTGTCAATGTCTGGTGTTTTCAAAGGCAACAATTTTTTCTGAGTGCAGTGCCAGGAATAATCTCCTGCTCTTTGACTCAGTCTGTAAGCCCACAGGGTTATGTATTTATTTACTTATTTATTTTGATGTCTCCAAAATAGCAATGCATGTTGCTCTACCAGACTGCATGCTGTAAAACAGTGGAAGCAAATAAACGGCAATTGTTAATGTTAATTGGTCTTACTTTACCACGTCATTTCCAATTTTTTTCAAAATGGAGATTAAAAAGGGTTGGAGAAAAAGCTGTGATTTTGTCATAAGCAATCCAGTTAGCGGAGTGAACTGAAGGGATTTGATTGTTCAAGCTCTGCACAACCAACGAACCGCACAAATTCACATTAATCTGTCTGTCCACACCCCCTCAGCCTTGTCTGCACAGACCTATGTTTCTCCACGCAGTGATCGTGTAGGCCTCTGAGGGTGCATACCCACGTGCAAAGGGCCACACCGTCCTGCGTCTTTTGTACCACTCACCCACTGCACAGACCTTTGAAAGCGCAGATGCTGAAAGTTCGATAAGCATATAACTCAGTGAGGCCTCAGGTGGCCTCTTCAGGCCAAATGGTGAGGACAATTTTGACTTTTCACTTGTGGTCAACATGGGGTTTGCTCTGTGGAAAACTTCAAATAGTGAAAACCCAGTAAGCACAGTATCTTGCAGACTTGAGAAGTTCATGCAATTTAAAAATCTGCTCAACTCACCCACCCTCCACTCCGAAGGCAGAACTGCATCCCCACAGCACCGCGTTGAGTGTGTTTCCCAAACTGAATTTAAAAGACCCAAGGGACAATGTTCCAGCTTAAATGATCTCATCCATTCAGCATGTTTTCATTAATACCCTGCTTCAATTTTCCAGTTGATAGTTTCAGTTGTATTATTCTTAGCAATCCCTTCATAAAACCCCATATAGTTTTTTTCTAACGCCACGGTGTTTATGCCTTTCATGGTCCTACACGCAGTCACTACCCACTCATACCCTTGCCCTCAGTTTCAGCAGTTCTCAGAGAGACTGAGCGACTGTCACTTGGGTGCACATAAAACACATCCACACATGTACACATGAATTTGCTGATTTTCTCTGAACTTCCACCCAGTCTAGTCTTGAGGTGCCCAAAACAGAGCATCCTGTCCTGAGAGCAGTTATAATTCTGGTCAAAAATTCCTGCCCTTATTCCTCATCCCATTTGGGACTTTCTGGTTGCTATGTCATTACACCACCAATTCGTATTTCATTTTCTGTTATCTATCAGCTCAGGTCTCTATCAGCAAAATGTTCTTCTAGGTTTCTCCCTCAGAATGAGGTTTTCCTCATGTATTAGCTTCTCGTTTTCCATATTGCATGGCATTGTGCTGCTTTCTGTTCATATGCCCATTCTCTACAGGTCTATTTGGACCTACCTGAGGGGCTCCACTGTCCACTCAATCTCCCCAGCGACTGTCATCTCAAGATTTTATTAGCACAGCCTTCTTTCGGATCATTACCGGTAGCTAGGAATCAACATAAATCCCATCTTGGTGCCAACTTCTGCTAAACACCTCCCCAAAACACGATACACTGCTGTTAATAATTATTCTTCAGTCAGTTTGCAGTCCTTATGACACAATGTTTACACCCGAACCAATGCGTAAACTTGTTTTGCAAGCAGTAATGTCATGAGAAACCACATCAAATGCATTACTAAAATCCAAATCACCACTAGATCCACCAAATTGCCTTTTATCCATTGATTTTGTAATTTTGTTTTCCAAAAGAAGTTTGGAAAATCTATTTTCTATTCTTTCTTTGCTACTAAGGCTCATTTTTTCCTTCTACTGTAAAAAAAAAAAAATCTCCATAGCAGTTTCCTTTTTCCATTCCTGCATTCCTTTTCTCAAGCTGAGATATTCCCAAGACCTTTCATCAATTAGCTAGGAAGACAAGATTTGTCATAGTTTACCCTGCATCACAAAAGCTGATGATAAATTCGATGTTTGTTGCAGCTGTGGAACAGATGTGGGCCCTGAACTCTGAGATTTTTGTTCCCTCTGTGTAATGTGAGCCATTTAGGGAAATGTATATGCCAACATTTACCAGAGCGTAATACCTGAATTGCCTCAATATTCATCTTTTTGGGGGAACGGGATTTAGCTATAATATCTCAGATAGTGAGATGTGCTCTTGCCGATAGCTGCAAGTCACGTCAAAGAGCCGTTTCAGGCTCGGATCCTGACCTTGGAGCTTGAACTGGACACCAGCTTCCCTAGAATTGTATAAAGCTTCTGGCACAGATGAGATTAAAGTCAGATACCACAAGGGTATCCAGAGTCTTCTAGGTTGTAGGCATCTCAGTACTACTGGAAGAAGACTGAACTCTTCACAGCTTGAACTCTTTGGACCTCAGATGCAGAGCAGGAGACTACAAAACCCCCAAATGACAACATGATTGCAGAAGCAGAATGATCAGAGGCTGCCCGTTTACATCGTTCAAGATGACACATTTTGTCCTGTTTGATGGAAAAAGAAAACTTGTCATTACAGGAGAGGAGGAAAACAGGTAGGAAGTTTATCAGGTCTGGAACTGGTTTAAAAAAAAAAAAAA